>CM062229.1:16914235-17187919 GCA_031216235.1 Syzygium jambos
AGCGAGAGATATCGCGGCGGCAGCAGTTTTTTTTTTTTTGGAACCGAGCCAAAAATCGCTGGTTCCAGGCCGGTTCCAAAATTATTGAAACCGGAACCGGGCCCGTAGGCCACAGGCCCAGTTCTGGTTCCGAACCGCGGGACCGGTCAACGGGCCGATCCCAGGTTTGACCCGGGCCAGTTCCGGGCCAAAATCGGCCCGTGGCCATGTCAACTTGATTGCTTTCCAATTCACCAAATGGAACTCGTGAGCCTCCTCGTTATTTCCCCACCATAAATTATCACGAATGCTTCCAGCTATTTATGCTACCGAGCAAGGGATAGAAAAAAGACACGTGAACTAAATAGAAACATTGGGAATAGTACTTCAATAAGAGCAAGTCTCCCCAATTTAGAGAGGGAAGAGTTTTTTCCAACCAGACAATCTCTCGCAAATTTCTCAAAAACAGCCTCCTAAATACACTTAAAATGCTTTTGGAGGACCCACTATGATGTCTATTATCGTTTCAAGTGAGATAAATTTCTTGTCCTGACTATTTTCCAAACTTCGACAGAAGAAACTAACAATCAGCGGACCTTGTACAAGAAACATCCTCACAGAATTTGGTTCACAGATTCCTCTTTTTCATTCTTTTTTCTGTTCTTTGTTTCAATGTTCTATATACCGTTTTGAATTAACATGTTGGCTGTTCTTTCTAGTCAAGATTTAGCTGATGTAACTAACAGATATCATCACAGTAGCAAATTGATTGATGCGATCTAGTTCAAATATAATCTATACCTTGTACTAATGTAGTCCTGCTGAAATTTACCTTAATAGCCATAATAAGATGCAATCATCATCTGTTGAATCATACAACTTCCTAAGAAATGCAACATGACTTGAAGCGTAGGCCCTTTCATGCTAGAATTTAATGAGAAATAACGAGAACTCAAAAATATGATAAAGGCTCGGAGACACTAGGCAACTTATAGTGCACCGACTATTCATTAAGTTCTGACATCTGTCGCCTCTCAAATTTTTAAACTATGTACACCAGCTCCAACCAAGCCAAAAGAAGATATTACAAAAAAGAACCAAGTGATCACTGGAAGTACGAGATAATCAGACAAAGTCTACAATTAAAAAAAAAGCATAACCATAACTAAAAGCAGCTTGGACATTATACCAGATGGATGCAACATCTGCTCAGGGCCTGAATCTCACAGCAGAAAACCAAGTATAATAAGAGAATCACAGTAAGTATAATCTTGAAATAGCTGTGGATTGCTCATACAACCATTTTCTCAGAAATTAACATAAAATGTGTAAACTATGAGAGCTGCAATTATCTAAAATAAGAGTTGAGTGTCAAGTCAAAGACACTAAACCCATTACTATCTTTTTAGGAAAGCGATTTTGTTTCCAACATTTTGATTGTTTTCCCAGCTGTATTATGATAAAATTAAGTCATGATCACAAGATTCCATAAGTGTTTTCATACCCATTGTTATCACCAGTATCAACTAGTACAAATAATTGTGTGAAATTCTTACCCCACATTCTCCAGAAACTCGACAGCCTGTTTGACAGCATAAATCATCATTTTCTTAATCTGCATCCCAAACGAATATTTATCAGAATAGACGTGTTATACTTCCAACGAAAAGCTTTGAATATTTAATTTATGACTCCAGGAAGTAATGCATGTTGAGAGAGCATTCTAACAATAACGTTTTCCTATGGGTGCAGCTGGCTCTAAATTTAATTCTCGCATGCCAACATAGAAAGCTATCTTTTGTTATGCCAGCTAAGAGTCTTGCCAATAATCTAACTGCAAATTCACCACAATTCCACACAGTTAATTTACTGATATCAATTTGTAAACATCAAATGTTGACATGTGGAAAAGATTGCAATAATAGAGAAAAAGACAATACCGTCTCAATAGTGACGATAGCAGGAAATACTCAGATGGACTCTCAACAATTTGACAAATAATTAAAAGAAAAACAGACTTCTCTAAATATGAGATTCAATCAACAATTGCGTTAATGTTGAATGCCTCATACAAGTAGAAGTAACAAACCTCCAACTTGTCCTCCTTGGCTCGATGGTTTTTGGGAAGTAAGCGGAATTCCTCTGTTAAGCGGATGCATTCACTAACATTCTCAGCAGAAACGAAGTCAAGTGCAACCTTGATACACGACTGCAACAAAAGAAGAGCAACATAAGACATACTGGAAAGCTAAAATATCAATGCACTAGAGAAGCCAAACCATTTATGCAGAGAGCATTTCATTTGCCACTTTTCAAAGCAAGTCAACACAGTGTTGTAACCCAGGGAGCTTTTTACATTTCTTAGCTATTATTTATGTCAAATTTTAGATAAATTCTGATTCAGTTAGTGTTCTTCCTCTAGCTTATCAACTTTTACTTTAAAACTGTTGAATGACAAAGCATCACTTGTATTATTAAACATCCTACTTGCCATAACAGTGGAGATAATACAACAGATTACTAATTGAATCATCTACAAAATTTGAAAAAAATTACCAAATAACCACATACACAATTCATTACAACGTCACAGGTGACCTTGTAATGATCAAACTATACTAATAATCCAATTCATAAGCCTGTTCTTTATGTAATCTACAATAAAGTCTTTACTTTACTTCAGGCATGCATGAGATAGAAAAAATGATCAACCTCAATGAATTTAAAGAAGCAATGCGACATTATCAAAAGGTGCGATTTTTTACCTCAAAAGTTACATCATCTCTTGATTAGCACAAACTGTGACATCTCTTAGCTGAATGAGTATTTGCTTAAATACCAATCAGCAGTGAGTTGTGTAATCATCATCTCACCTCCCAGTCCACAATTGATCAAGTTTGCTAAGAAGAAATTCATGTTTTAAGGGACATTTGCTGAGAAGCAATTCATCAACGTTTACTTTATTTCACAAACAGAGCACACCTTCCAAAAGATTTTATAAGGATCAATATTTTAACAAAAAAAAATTGTCCACCTTCAAATTCCGGACTTGATGAGGACAGCCAGCAGGAATGAAGACAGCATCACCAAGCTTCTGCACAAATGTCCAGGGTTCTATTCCTAAACACAGAAACATGAAAGTCAATAAGGAAAGAGGAGGATAATTAATGTGCAGATCGTGTGGACGTACTGTAATAGACTAACCAAATTCCTCCTTTAGCTTCCTTAGGTGCACCCTAGACAAATAAAAGGTTTGATCATGTATTGGATGTACAACCTGCACCGAGCAAAGATGCAGATTATTTCACAAGTCAGAAACAATTGCACAACAGCACAAAGAACAAAAATTAATTTAACTTCTCCTGAATCATTCAACAGCTCATATTATGGCTTCGTTTAATACGCTAAATAGCCACCATGAGTCGTGCAATCAGCCTGCAGTACTGATTAGGCACCGACTTTGAAGCACACCACTTGGACCTATCAATAAGCATGATTTATCAATCTCTCTATCAAGACAAGATTAGACTTTTCAACAAAGCTTTGATGTGGCCGAAGATCCATCTGTGACACCATCCCTCTTGAAGAGCATTCTCCATGCACTACAAGCTAGTGATAATCAAATGGAGCCGAAGTACCATTTGAAGCCCTTTACTAAGGGAATGAGATGTAAAACATTCAATCTATATAAAAATACTGGCAAAAAAAATAACGGCCACAGATCTTTCTATGAAAGCTACCACTGTACATCAGAGCTTGAAGTCCACTTAGCCAGGTAATTACCTGAGGCAGAGGACAACAATGAGTGTGCCTGAATTCCCTGAAGTGTTTTTTCAGATAGTCCTGCAGCTTAGGAACATCCTCTCTCCTGAAAATATCCCAGACCGCACCTCCCTCAGCTGCATCCAACACATCTCCAGAAGTTCTTGAAGTTCCAAAAGCCCCATCGATAGCTCCTGGACTGGCTTCTCCTTCTCCAGTCTTGGCCATATTTGCAGTACTTAAAGGAATTCTCCCATCCAATGTAACATGACCATTAGTATCACATCGTTCATCTGCCCCGCATACAAGATTGTCGTATGTAGTATTGTCAATTGTTTTCTCAAGATCCTTACAAAGTTCAATCCCTTCTCTTTGATCTTGCTTTCGATGTTTTTGCTTCAACTCGTCTATTATTTTCATTTGTTCCCTTGTATATCTTACCACTGCAGTATGTGTAAGCACATTGACCTGAAACAGTTGTACAGCCAAACAGCAGCACAAGAATCAGTTCCATCCAAATCACTACATGCACCAGTCACATTGGATATTTAGCGATCATTCAATAAATGTGACTCTTGCTGTGAATTTGTGAGAAACAGAGACAATTATAGCTGCCGCAGATACCTATCTTCAACAATATTTCTCATTCCAAATCATTGCAACCACATAATGGCAGTCATTTCCAATACAAAAGGCAGAATAACATGATAACAGGATATGTTCCAGATCACAAGTTACCACTTCACCAACACATGTAATTATCCTTCAGACTTTTAGATCATGTCCAACTTTACACGTCAAATCAAGCTCAATGCTCACAAAAACAGATTGATTTCTGAATCTTCCTAGAAAATTCTAGCTGGGTTGATTAGAAAAGGCAGGCCTCATTTTCTCTCTTCAGGTTCATAAGCAACTGCCGACTGAAGATAGGCTTTTTAGAAAGTTAATGGGAAGCATCAGATAGCTAAAGATGTTACAGGCGACAGCTTGTTTAAAAAAATTGATGTATAAAGGCACTGGCAATTGATAACTGAAAATCATATCCCCATGCTTTGCAAGCAAATTGCTCATTATGAAACACGAAACAACCAAATTATAAATTTAAAGATCTCCTGAATATTAGGTCAACAACAGCAAAAAGAGTTATAGCTAAGTAGTTAAAGTTCTACAGGAGTTAGGAAAAGAAGGACATGACATCAAATCTGAACTAATCTGAGCTACAACATTTTTGCAGTGGCTTGCATTGCACTGCCACATTATAGTAACATCGAGCATAATCAAGTAAGACCATCAAGGTATAACAAACATCAACTAAAGCCCGGCCAGTCTGATTAATATCCACAAATTCTACACAATATCTACCAACTCTGACCCTACTGATCTCCTGTCTTCTGACATTGGTAAATATAGACACAATCGCTTTCAATTGCATTGAGAGAAGAACAAAACGTGATAAATAGAAGAGAAAAGTAAATATAATCAATCACACGTGTTCTTCAGAACAAGTATGACTGACAAACATCATAAAGGCACTAGATCTGGAAAACAAATAGGACAATTTTCAACATAAATGCTTCAAGAAACCTAGAGCCAGTGTACGAATTTCAAATTCTAGAACAAACTTTGCCTACTGTGTGTCTCATTTGAAAAGTAAATTTTGCTTTAAGTTAACTCATACTTCAAATGGGCAATTCTGGACAAATGAATAGGAGGATGTATATGTTTCTAGGGGGGAAAGAGATGATTAACCATTGTCTCCAAACCTACATAATTAGTGTATCCCTTAGAAAAGATTACCTCATGTAACTCATTTTCCATTTATGCTCACACCATCCTTACTGACCTACCAACAAATTTCAGTTCATGTGCAGTCTGTCCAGGAAGACGAACAAATGCAAGAGCAAAGTTGCAACAATTTGAGGTTCACAGAGTTGAGAAGATACCGCATCAGACATGTCACAGTGAAGCTTGGTGACTGAATCTCCACGCCCTAGCTCTTCAGCAAATCCATAAGCAATATAAGTTTTCGGACCCAAATCTGGTTTAAGTGAATTCTGGGGCAATTTCACTGCAAGGTTTAAGAAACCACTGGAAGGATGCGTGTACTCCTTAAAAGGCAAGCAGCAAACAAACTCAGCACCATGACGTGGCAAACGTTCGTCAAACAAATGAGAAGGAGGCCAATCCTTCAACTTAAGCAATTGGGGCCAATATTCCTTATCAAATCTGCCGTCGGTATATCCAGCAAAAAACTGGTGAATATTAATATCTCCCTGCATTTCAAGAAAGACTAAAAATTGTAAGCATCAAATAAGAGCAGCGGCAAAACTGAAGCAAAGACCAAAAGGTTTATCTGGATCAAAGGAAAGAGATGGAAGAAGAGTTAGGATAGTAAAGAGAAGATGACAAAACCATCTTGTTTTCAACAGGTAAGGATAAATAGCTGCAAGGAATGACAAGAAATGGTTTGTAAAGATATTCAATTCAATGTGCTACAGGAAATAGCAAATAGAGCTTTTCTCTTCCATGACAAATAGGAATGTTCCTATCACCACCAATTATTAATGGACTACTTAGCATCAAGTCATGAAAGAATGGGGGCTCATTAGTGAAAGAGCAAGAACAACCTACACACAATGAAGCACAGATTGTACTCAACTCACTTCTCTTGTTTATTTAGAGAAGGAATTAAGTCTTTTTGAAGGTAAAAATTTTCCTATATATGACAAAAAGCCTCATAAACCCTTCAAGAATTCATGTGATTAATTCTCAATAATGAAAGAGAAGCAAATAATGTATGTCGAATTTTGACAGTTATTACTTTCATCAGTAGTAATTGATAAACTGATTGCCGAATGTATTTTGAGATAAGACCAGAGCAAACAGTTTTAGCATAAATTGGGCAACAAACCATGGTAGGTTTAAATTATTTACTATGCTCTCAAAAGAAGATGTTCAAGTTAGCTTTCAGTCAAAAGATAACTGCAACCCACACGATTATTTATATGGCAGGAACACTATGGGAACATAATATTCCATTGGAAGTAGGATTCTCATCTTTGAGAGTTCTCCAAGACGAGCAATCTGCAACCAGTGTTGTCTTGTTATAGTCTCTTCCAACAAACCAAGCAGCTAATATATGAAAAGGCGCGAAAAAGAGTAGAACATTCTGCCAAACTTAAGATGCAGAAGGAGGTCCAAAAGTTTGCAGGGAATTCATAAAAGAAGTATTGAGACCAATCCCCAGCAATTAGAGATTTAACTAACCTCGCACCAATCCAAGCAATCCATCGCCTTCACATCCTTATGTTGGCCATGTTTTTTATGTGATATCTGGCGGACAGCACGCCACATAACCATAGGTTCCCAGCTCAAACCAGTTCCAGTTTCAAGCACATTGCTGACGATTACAGGCTCTCCTCTGATCCAGTGGCTCTGGAAATGTATTAGATCCCCAGATTGGATTTCTTTAGCCTTTGGACAGAACAAATGGTTGTCATTAGAATCACTTCGACTTGCAGCTTTCATTAAATGGTTACCACTTTTCTCCACATTGCCTTCTGGCTTAAGGCAAGGACATTGTGGAGTACCATAACCTGAACTTGTAGGCATGAGCTCTCTAGCAATCACTTCTGCCTTTTCCACCAATCTTAGAACAAAATTCTCTTCTAGTATACACTTCAACTCCAGAAGGCCATTGCCACAGCCTCCAATGTTATTTGGCGGGCAAGGAATACTTCCATCTTCTGCCAACTTCCACCTAGTTTCTACTTTTACTTCTGATTGATTAAGTTCAACTGCAACATCAACGCTGTCCACCTTCAGACCATGCAAATATTTTTCCCCTCTGTCAATGTACTCAATTACTACTTCCTCCTGATTTCCCCGAAGACGTCCTTCACGGATCTCCTGGCAACACACTGGGCAGAGATCATAAGAACACTTGGGACAGGATCTGTAGAGGTCGATGATAGATGTTCTGCAGTTGTCGCTGAAAAATTTCTGTTGTAATTAAACTAACTGGTAGAAATGATTTATGTGATGGGAAGTGGTGAGCAGTAGGCTCTCAAAGCAGAACTCTTACCAGTACACTCGTTCACCAGCATGACATCCTGCCTTCGCAATGTTGAGCTCTTGAATCGGTAGACCTGCCAAATCAAATAGACATAAGCAAGTTAAGACAGGCATCACCTTATTGTTATAAGCATACAAAATAACCTAGATTAACCACTTACAATCAACCCCAAGAGTGAAGACTAAAAGAGAAGGAACAGCTGGAAATCCAGTGGGACATATCCTTTTCCCCTCCCAAATTGCAAGGTCATAAAGATATATTCTGATGCTATATAAGTTAAAATTTTGACCACCATGCTCTCCCAAAATACTCTTCTGAACTAACATAAGATACCATTGAATGGCAAGTCCCTGCCAGGCTGCCCCCATGAAATCAGCAAATGACTAACCTTTGATCCCAGAAAAGGATATCAAGAGAAGAAAGTGGACATTGCAAGTTCAAATCAAAGTGCGAAGGAATAAGTGAAGGGCATTTCTTGTCATTATCATCATGTATCAAATCAAAGTGTAAGTTCCTTTTTTTTATTCACGGCACAAGCGGGAAATACCTTTTCTCTTTGCCTCGAACTCCACCTCCACCATTTGGTGCACAAGAAATTGTTTCACGAATGGGTACAGTGCTTGCAGCAAATATCGGAAATGCTTAGTAGCTTCTTCATTAGTTACTAACTCCATCTTCCTCAGATTCTACAATAAACACAATGAATTAGATAGACATGAACACACGTGGAATTGGCAGCTTTGCCTATGCATGTGAACATCAATGAAAACAGTTTGGCATATCAAGAGAGAAGATGTGAGCGAAAACAGATGCCTTAACTGGTGCATCTAGACGTAAGCATGCTTTGCAATTGCAGTTCCCACGACAAAATGGGCAAGCTTTGGCAATATCTTCCTCTGTTGTCATAGGATACCTACGCACCAAGCCAAAGAAGAGTAAATTGCCCAATATCCCAATAAAAAATCAGGAAAATGAATGGGCATTAAGCACAGTTTTTACTTAAGGGAATTCCCCACTACAAATTTCACCTTGCTATTTAGGTGTAAGGACTTCAATCAATAAACTTCTAGAAGCAGCAGACCATGTTAAAAGCACAAGGTGCTCAAGCCAAGACACATTTTCCAGGTTTTTACTGATTTAATAAATGTTTACGCACCTTGAATCCAGCTACTTCATGATCATGGTAACTGAGCAATATATAATCTATCGGTCACATTATACCTCATTTGTGTCTAGTATAATTTTGAGGCAAAGTTAAAAGAACCCTATCTCTGCATTTAATTGCTCCATGAGTAGTAGTATGAGCTCACTGGAGCATTAATACAGAAAACCAAAAATCCTACTCATGCTCCATATAAAGAATTCCTTTTGTCAAAACACATTGTCTAGTCTCCTGGTGCCCTGCGCACAAGAAACATAACAAGCACCAAAAACCAGAGAAAAAGAAGGTCCCATTGCATTCGAGCTCATCAAAATTAATCATTCGCTATTTATTTCAACCAACCCATTCACAGTCATCATAGCAGCAAGATGAGGAGCATCTTATATGAGCAGGCAAAGGAAGACCAACAAAGGTGCAGGACCAATGGTATACCAATTCTTAATGCAGGGTGCACAAAATCGCTTCCTCTTACAACTTTTACACCGAACAATACTATCTTTATCGCTCCTCTGGCATTGATGGCACATTCGACACTCCTCTTCTAACCACTGTTGAATCAACACCAAGAACAAAACGTCATCAGTCGTAGCACCACGCACACACCCAAATGAAAAAACATGGAGAGACACTTGCGTTTACCTTAGGGTCATGTTTATTTGGTCTCACGCGTGTGGCCTCTCTGTTTATCCCCGCATTGCTCTCTGTTTCCCTCAGCTGGCTTTTCCTTTTCTTTTGCGACAATCTTTTGCCAATTCCGAAATCTCTTTCCCTCACGGTTTCCTCATCTTTGCCTGCATTTGTACCTTTCCCTGCAACATCGAGATTTCTGACAGCTCGTTTCTTAGCCGATCCTGTTTCGTGAACTTCCACAACTCCCCCCTTCGATATGCCCTTCCGTCTCCGCACCCTCTTCTTGGCAAAACCTCCATCGCCTTCGCTGTCGTCATACATTATTACCTCCCTCTTCCCGCCACGATCCCTCGCTCTCAACTTGATCGGACTTCGGCCCTCGACCCGATTAACAGTTCCCGCGGTCACTTCACCTTCGTCGCAAGGAGCAACGGCTTCGTCCCTCGAACCGCCACCTTCGCCCCCCTCTACCTCTTCCTCACCGGCGAAGCGAACCCTTCTTTCCCCGGAACCGCCGCCGCCTCCGTGCCTCCGCGGGCGACCATCTCCGAAGCCCCCTCTCGCGGGACCTCCACTTTCACCTCCAAGGTCGCGACTTTCCTCTTCCTCGCGGCTCCCCCCGCCGTTTCCCGTCGCTTTCTTCTTCCGCACCTCCTTCCCGCTGGCTTGGCGTCTCGCCTCGCCGCCGTGCTTCGCCATGGAAGGCAGCAGAGCGACCCGAATGGCTCGGAACTCAAATGGGTCTGCGGGGGCGGCTCAGGTGATCAGATATGGAAGGGCCAGAAGGCGATGGGAAGGCGAAGAGGGTCCATTTATAGGACGTGCGAGATGCGTGAAAAGTGCGTTGGCGGGTGGGTTTTGAAAAGGTCCGGAGGGAAGGCTACAGAAGAGGGGAATTGCGAGGGAAAGTTTGCGTGACGAGGGAGTGACATGGAAATCGGAACGTCGGAAGGGAGGTTATCCAGCTTCCCTCGCGGCTTTGCAGGCTTTTACATACGTGTTGCTTCGAGAGAGAGACACACAGACAGACAGTGATTGAAAAGTACAGAAAATGAAAACGATTGAATTTGAATTTCGAGAGTCTCATGCGTGGTTTCAGAGAACGAAAAGTACGAGGGAAAGCAACATGACGAATTGTTCCATTGTGATACAGAGTCAGAGCGAAAGGATTTTAAAATTTCGCGTGTGAATCATTTTGTGCTCGAAAATATTTTATACTCAAAAATAAATTTTTTTATTCTATATCCAAAAATAATTTCTAAGCATTTGAAGATATTTAGTAACCTCTAAAAATCTTTATTCTTAGAATAAAAAAAGAACAGAAATGCGTTTGCTAACTACGTAAAATTTTATTTTATTAATAATATTTTTAATTTTTAATATATTTTTTTTCCTTGGCCATGACCGGTCGCCGGCGTTGGTGATCGGTAACAGGCCAAGGCCGGCGAGGGCGTCGCGGCCCTCGCCAATCGCGATGGCGAGGTCGGCCTTGCCAAGCCGGACGAGGCTCGACCTCGCTCAGATCTGGCGAGGCCGACCTCGCCATCACCACAGTGAGGTTGAGCCTCGCCCAACCAACGCGAGGCCGACCTAGCCGTTGCGGAGGTCGGCCTCACCATGGCCAGGTGAGGCTTAACCTCGCCTTGGCTGGGCAAGGCCCGACCTCGCCTGAATCTAGCGAAGCCGACCTCACCATCACCGATTACCGGTAGACGATTGCCGGTGGGCGGTCGCCGGCGGTGGACCGGGAAGAAGATGAAGAACAAATAAAAAAGAAAAGAAGAAAACCAAGAAGAATCAGAAATGGAAAAATTTTTCCAGGATCAAGAAGCTATTTTTTTTTTGCTTCTTGATTCTATTCCAAAACTGATTCTGGGAATAATTATTTGTAAATTTGTGCTCGGGTACAAAAATTTTAACAAACGAATTTTTGTTCCCAAATTAATTTTAAGAACAAAAAAATAAAAATTTTTACTATTTGGCAAGTTGCCAAATGCCCCCTAACCCTTTTTTGCATTCAACCTACTACCAAAAAAGCACCTGCGATGGCGACTTACGTTGAAAAGATCTTGCAACATTGTATTATTACAAAATATCTGAATTACTAATTAATCAAAAGATACTATTGGTTTGACACGAAACTGTTGGTGTTCATAGGTACATGCAGAGTTAAAAACAAAATATAGAAGCAGTGGAAGCATAAATAAAAATAAAATCATATATGCATCTCCAAAGGTGTTGTTCATGTCTTTTAATAAAAAAAAATCAGAAGATCAAAGTGATTATACGAATTATTTCTCGCAGCATGCCTTGGATCTTCTTCGGTTTGAGCCCTCATAAACGTCGGACTTCTAGTTCAAATACACCACCAATCGCACGTCGAATAGAATAAAGAATTTGTGGGTAATCACCACTATAATTGTGCTAATAATCTCGTACACTACAAAAAAACTAGATTTTTGCCATGAAAATTTGCGACGAAAAAATTTTCGTCGCAAATTTGCGACAAATTTTCCAACGAAAAGAAAAATTCGTTGGAAAAGAAAAATTCGTTGGAAATTAGCGACGAAAAATTTTTCGTCGAAAATTTCCAACGAATTTTGCGACGAATTCAAAAAAACCCGGTATTGTTGGCATTTTTTAAATTCGTGGAAAAATTCGTTGGAAATTTCCAAAGAATTTTCCTCCGAAAATTTTACAAACTTAAATAATTTCCCGGAAAATTGAAATTCTTGGTAAAATTTGTTGAAAATTTCCAACGAATATTTCCACGAATTTAAAAAATGCCGAACAATACCAGGTTTTTTTGAATTCGTCGCAAAATTGGTTGAAAATTTCCAACGAAAAATTTTTCGTTGGAAATTTCCAACGAATTTTGTGACGAAAAATTTTTTGTTGGAAATTTCCAACGAATTTTGCGACGAATTCAAAAAAACCCGGTATTGGTCGGCATTTTTTAAATTAGTAGGAAAATTCGTTAGAAATTTCCAACTAATTTTCCAACGAAAATTTTACAAACTTAAATAATTGCCCGGAAAATTGAAATTCGTGGTAAAATTCGTTGGAAATTTCCAACGAATTTTCCTACGAATTTAAAAAATGCCGAATAATACCGGGTTTTTTTGAATTCGTCGCAAAATTCGTTGGAAATTTCCAACGAATTTTGTGACGAAAAATTTTTCGTTGGAAATTTCCAACAAATTTTGCGACGAATTCAAAAAAACCCAGTATTGTTCGGCATTTTTTAAATTCGTGAGAAAATTCGTTGGAAATTTCCAACAAATTTTCCCACGAATTTCAATTTTCCGGGCAATTATTTTAGTGTATACAATTTTCGTTGCAAAATTTGTGGCAAATTTCCCACAAATTTTGCAACGAAAACCCTATTCCTTCCTTATTCAACATCTTCGCGCTCATTATTCGGGCAATTTCGCAGCTCTTATTCTAAATTTTCAACCCCTCTCTCTCTCTCTTTCTCCGCTCGCGCCCTCGTTTTCGTTCATCCCTCCGACGACGGAACGCGTCATCCATCCATCGTCACCTTCGTCAGTCAGGCAAGCACCAGCAGTTCCACAATCCTCAGCGCGGTGTCGCACAGCAGCCTGAACACCTTGTTCCGGCGCGACATCACCATCTGGTCGCCACCCCCAGCCTCCATCCTGAACCCTTCCTCGCACGACTCCGCGTCCGCGATCGCCGCCCTCACCCACGGTCTCAGGCCGCCGTAGTCCCCCGCGCTCGCGGCGGCGATCGACGCCTCCACCTGCTCCACCGCGTCTGCGTATTGGTCGGCACACTCGTTGAGGCACTGCTCCACCGCCGGACCCAGGCTCCCCCCGCCGCCGCCGCCTTCGCGGCGGCGAGGCCGAGTTCTGGGCAACCTCGAGCTCGCTGGCGACAAGGCTGGCCCTCGCTGGCCATGGCGAGGGCCGAGCTCGCCATGGCCGGCAAGCTCGAGGTCGCCCAGAACTCGCCCAGATCTGGGCGAGCTTGAGCTCGTCGGCCATGGCGAGCTCGGCCCTCGCCGGCGACGAGGCTAGCCCTCGCCAGTGCCGGCGGCGAGGTTGGCCCTTGCCCGCACGATTTTTCGACCAAAAAAAAAATTTTCACGATTTTTCGACTAAAAAAAAAATTTTGTAGTTTTTCCAACGAATTTAGCCACGAGTTTTCCAACGAATTTTTCAACGAAAAAAAATTCGTCGCAAATTTCCAACGAAAATTGAAATTTTTTGTTGGGAAAATTTGTGACGACGAATTACCAACGAATTTTTTTTCGTTGGAAAATTCGTTGGAAATTCGTTTTCCAACGAATTTCTCCAAATTTTTCGTTGGAAATTTCGTCGGAAAAAAGATGTTTTTTTGTAGCGGTAGAGATAATTTTCCGCACTTTCGATATTTCAATCATGGCGACACCAGAAGAGATAAACTTTTTACCTTTCACTCACACATGTTGCATAATCCCCTTTTTTTAATCATTTTTTATATTTTTTCAAATGATTAAAAATAAGAGTGAGTAACTAGCATGTGTGTATTTCGTGTGCATCATATGCATGCACACCTATGACCAAAAAATAAAATAAAATCCTATTTAATTTAATTTTGGCTCGACTCAATTTGAATATTTGCAATATTATCTCTCCCGTTTAATGTAATCCTGAATTGGTTATGGTAGATTCATCATTAAGTTGATAGTAAGACTTGTACTAACATAATAGTCCTCTCAAGAGAATTAATTGTCTCGATCAATCTTTAACTCTTGCAAGCCATGATTGACATCTAACAATATGTCATGGCTACACAAACAGTGTGAATGCTTTAAGGACATAATGAACTTGTTAGTTTTTACTATTGTGTAATTCAATCCATCTGTCTTACTATGTCTCGATCGAATAAAGACCATAGAATATTTGTCAAGCCACCAATTCGATCATATATACAAACTTAATTGACATGCATTTTTACGAGACATAAATAGTTCATTCTTGGTTACAATCCCGGTCGTTAGTGTTGAGGAAAACCCCTATTGATTTTGGAGTTGATAAAACCTTCCATATTTTTGTAAATCTGATACTTATTCTGAACTATTTTTATTCCAAGTATGTATATATATTCTAGAAGCTCAGAAGGAAGTTTTTCAGATTTTACAAACTGGTTCACGTCTTATTGAAGACCCACATAATCTAAGTTCTTAGATTCAGACGCTGAAATTATTCAGACGCAGACAGAAAATTTTTTCAGAAGCAGACGCAGAAGCTGAAATTTTTCAGAAGTAGACGCAGACGCAGACGCAGAACTCAAAACGAAAAATAACAGCTAGTGATCTGGTATGGATTTCACAAAAGGAAAGTTTTGATTGTATCAATCTTAATCAATTTGATTGACAATCAAATATTACGACAAGTATGCATTACAACGGACAAAGCTTTACTTATGAAAACCAAGATTCTGATTGTATGGGCGACCAGAATCAGCGGGATTCAAAATCTGTCATCCAACGGCTACTCAATCATTTTTATACAAATCTGTCCAAGGTGAAGATTGGAAGATGATCCTTTGAAAGCTGTCCAACGACTAGTTTGGAAGTAGAAGAGTATTTAAGGAGATCAACGAGCAGCAAAAGAAAAGACAAATTCAAGAATTAACAAATCCAAAATCTGAGCATATTCTAATCATTTTCTCTTGTCGTTCTGAGCCAAAAATTAAGATCTTGAGGGTTACTTTGTAAGAGTGATTGTGTGTGAGAGAGAGAGTCTTATCATACACGAGAGTGCTATCACTTAGAATCTGTAAATTCCTTTTGATTACATAGTGAAATCCAGCCGGTAGGCTGTAAGCGTGGGAGAGTGGACGTAGGCTTGCTATAAGTCGAACCACTATAAACTTTTGTGCAGTTTTTCTATCCCTTATCTCTTTATTTACATTCTGCACATCAGAGCACTGTCTATATAATCTGTTTGAATCTGAATTTTATTCAGACTCAACTGTGTTCTTTCATTTCCGTATAAATTATCAAAAATTGTTAAGATCACCTATTCACCCCCCCTTCTAGGTGATCTTTGTTAGCTACACCAGTTAATTTCAATGCAGTGTCATGATTAGATTGCATAGGACATGATTATTGTACCTTGCATGTAACAAGGAGACAAAATCCATTTTGCACACAATGTGACGAACTATGACCATCAAGTGCAAAGAAGGATCAACGAACTGGCAGTATGCGCACATGTGAACCATAGTCATCCAACATACAAGTCAATACTATGTCTCAGGTCTAAAAATTATTTAAATAAGACTAGAGCATGAACAATTAGGCTTTTATGTTGCTAATCGTTCTATATGTGTCACGTTCAGTGAACATGTCTGATACAAGCATGTGTTCTAACTCATGCATAACAATACCCAATAGCTCATTAATTGTCATTCCCTTAAGTATCTAATACTTAATAGTGAACTTAAGAGCACACTAGTCTCAACAGGATAATATCCACTTAATGATCCATCAAACGAGGACGGTTTAAAAATTTAGTCTAATGATGAACTCATACATATTCTTAACGTCTCGGTAATAGTTTTAGTCACAACTAATTTTATGGAATCATTCATATATATATAATTGGATAAATGAATGAATACATTTTTGTCGTTAAATAAATAATGAAATTGATAGTACAACTTAAATCCCTAACATGTAACCATTACATAGTTACTTTAGGGCATACATCCAACATAATTCACTCGTATGTATGCGGAAAATTAAAAGTATTTTAAGCTTAAACTATTTTTTGACAAGGTTGTGAGTAGGATAAGAAAGATTCAAATTTCAATAGATTTGTTTGTTGATAAAATATTTATAAAACAACAAATGGAAATTTTAGGGGGAAAAGGATTGCGAAAGGAGGAAATATTCTTCATAGTATGTACACCATGGCCTTTGCCACAGCTCAAGAATCTCGTGGATCCATGGCACGTCGCTGATAAATGATGACAAACTATGAAGCCATGATATTAATTTGCTCAAAGTTGTTTAGTAGCTTAGTTGAACCATTTTCTATATGCTTGAATTGCTTATTCTTCATAGTATATACACCAAACTATCATCTTTTTCCTTCCGTTGGACAAACAATTCTATGGTTCTGGGTGAAAATCACCAAAAAGTCCTAGATCTATCTTTTTAATTGTGCCAATTGAGTCATAAACCTTTTGATAATTCATCAATTTAGTCATTCTATTAGGATGCGGGTGTGAATTGTGTTAAAAAGTCTCACATTAAAGAATTAGTATAATGTAGTGTAGTGTGGAGCAGTTAATATATTCAAGTTGGCTCATAACTCATTGACTTGAACTTTTGAGTAAAAGTGAGTCTAATTGAAAATGTTGACGAGCTTGGACTTAGGCTTCCTTTTGGCGACTACCTTGGGTGAAAGTATAGGGCTCCTGCTGTGTGCTCCCAACAAATGGTATCGGAGCTGATAGTTGATTGGTGCTCCAACCCAATCTGTTCATATCTCAAGAAAGAAATCTCATGATTGACGCTTGTTTCGAGTGGAAATTGCCATAACGGTTGGTACGGCAAGAAGAGACCATGATAACACCAATCTAGCAAGAAGAGACCACAAACAATTGGCCTGGTGATGCAATCCCAAGTTAGTAGATGATGATGGTTCTTGTGCATAGTTGTGGATGTATTGTAATGATTTGGAGATTCAAGTTGAAATTAGTTGATATAGAATAATATCTAAATTAAGGGGGAGCAAACCTAACACTGAGGTCACGCGTGAATGAGAGATTGTTAAAATGTATATGTGAGTTGTATTAGAAATGTCTAACATTGAAAAATTGGTGTGGTGTGAAATATTTAATATATCTAAGTTAGTCTATACATTATTAGCTTAAACTTTTGAGTGGAGGTGGATTCAATTGGATATGATGATAGGCTCGGACTTGGTTTCCCTTCTGGCGATCTACTCGAGTGAAGATATCGAGCTTTTGTTGCGCGCTCTAAATACATTCTGGCCAAAATTGGTTGAAAAATGCTAACATGGACATCGACCGTCCTACATGCCACGACGGCCACTAACATAGACAATTTTTTAATTTTTTTTAAGACTTTTTATAATTATTCTTTTCTTTTCTTTCTTTTTAAATTTCCTTCTTCTTCCTCCGCTGGTTGATAACTATATATTGACAACCATTTGATAATTCCAGTATATTCAATGCTACCAAGAACAAAAATACATCGACCATTCAAATTCATGGTGATAACAGATATATTTCGACCTCAGAGTTCTATAGTTATAGTTTTCAAACACTTAAAGAGTTTAGTACTCTAAAAATTTCGGTCCCAAGTTTCCCGTTTTATCAGACAATGCATAGGATATAGCTCCCATCCGTTCATTCTTTGTGCGGTTCTAGATGGTTATCTCATGATGGGGCATGACATCTTTAGGGGGAGTCGGTGCATCCAACATTGATGATCTATCGGCCATCTAACTTTTAATTGACTCATTGACGTATGAAGGCACGAGAAAAGCAACTTTTGAGATGGAGATCACGTCCAACGACCGAGAAAGATAAGGCGGATTGAACTGCACACCAATGTCCGGGAAAGGATAAAATTATGTTACAATAACACATAAACTTAAGCCAGGGCATATGAGATTTCGTTACTGAATCTAATAGAGTGAGCTACATGATTTTGATTTCATGTCCTAAGCCACCAACCGTTAGTGCTATGCTTATTTTCATATCACCGAGTTACCCGGTACTAGCAATCTCCTCTTGTTATTATAAGGGTTTTACACCAGTTATGGAATATTATTTGGGCTGAGCCAGACTTGCTTTGCACCCCCGCAATCCAAAGGTTCAAGTTGGACGAGCCCATCACCGCAACCCTATCAAGATGCTACCACCCAAGGTTTATACATGAGATACTTCCCAATAAGGCAACACATCACGAGCCCTTAAGAGGTTCACTCCCAATGTGAAACTCGTGGAAGACACGTACTTCTTTACCACTAGACCAACTACCTTGGCAGCCTTAATTCTATAACGGATTTCACGAAATCGTACCTTAAGTCTTAAGAACCGAGGTTGCTCCATGTAATACCGGTATATTTGTACTGGCCAGAAAAGTAATCATGTACTCGCACTAAAACCTGTATGTTCGCAACCAAATATGTCCCTTTGATCTCACAGAACACTTGCAATTTCCGAAGAACCTTGATCTCTCTCTTTACTTCTCACGGCACCAACCCCACAGCACTTATGTTCTACTACTTTTCTTTTTGGTCACCACACATCTTTACTAGAGCGCGCCTTTTCCCTCATGTGGGAACATTTGAATCATTCAAAGCTGGGTTGGGTCGGCCCATCATGGGTGGCCCAACTCAGTTCAAAAGCCCAAAACTTGTTATGGTTCCTACTCTTATGATTTGTCTCTATTTGGAGTTCTCTATTTGCCATAGTATATTCGATCAAGTCACCTACTTAGGAGGGAAAGTTCAGCTTGCTATGTTATGCCGCATTGCAATGGCACCATGCTGGTGTGCTTTATGGGAATATATGAACAACAGGGATGTTGATCCTCTATCCCACCAAATACTCCTCTTGGTGTACCAACCAATCTCAACTATTTGTATACCTTCTATACATCCATCAAAGGTTGAAATTTTTGAGACATTAGAGATTTTCATCTGATAAGCAGTTGGCTTTCGTTTTCTTTTTGGCAACTAATACAATGATCACGGAAAGAGATATTTTGATGTTCTAAGTCACACATTTCTCGAACTGGTATTCAAATGTAACCATGTAACTCTAGACGCCCATGGCCACCATCGAGGCAATCCGCACCATCACATCCAAGCCCTCTTTTTGTGCCTCACAACAAAGGCACTACAACCACATACTAGGGCCGACTTGAGGTCATACTTTAGTGGCAAGGGTTTTGAGGCCACTCTATGCCCTCCAACCTCATGCGACCCCAAATCAGGCTTCATTTATGGTCTCGCGAGTGCATGCACATACACATAGGGGGTTTTTTTGGACGTGTTCGATGCGTGCGAAGCAAAGTTACCTAGGGTAACATCTCTAAAGAAAATCCACCGATTATGCATATTGTTAGAGGAAAAAACGTGATTCTTCTTTCCTTGCCCTTAGCAATCCTTTGGGAGAGAAGTTTTCCAGCCTGTCGACATAAAACTTTCACGATTCTCGTTCAAATCAGAAGTGGACAAGCCAGGCGTTGACTTAGGCCTGAAACTTGCCGCTAAATAAAACATACTTGCGGGATGTAGAAGTCGAATCCACCAACGTGGATTGCAACATAGAATACTCTATTAAGCAGAGTGTAGGTCCAACACATAGTAGTTGACTAGCTAGTATATTGAAGGGTGCGCGTGACGTGTATTTGATGATTAACAAATAACTCATGCAACGCACCGTCACCAATTAATATGGTGAAACATTGTCGACAACTTTATGGTCTCCAAAGGGAACATGAAGGCCCCCTTCATCGTGTAATAATGATGTGGTAGTGAATCCAAACAATCATCATTGTTACAAACGCATTGTATTTGGCGTCATATGTGCTGGCGCATCTCCTTTTCTAGTTAATACTTTGCAAGACAAGTAATTACCAAGTATCGTGTAATAATGATGTGGTAGTGAATCCAAACAATCATCATTGTTACAAACGCATTGTATTTGGCGTCATATGTGCTGGCGCATCTCCTTTTCTAGTTAATACTTTGCAAGACAAGTAATTACCAAGTAAAACCTTGTGACCGGATATCGAGTGAATATCGAAAGACCCGAAAATTTTCTTTTCTCCGTCTGAGCAAAATAAATTGCTCAATCCCAAGTTTCAAGAGGTATAATAGTAAAAAGCTGTACCCCATTCTGGGTCATCGAAACGTGATGAAACCGTCAGCAACATGACAATACAAATCCGGTGTGATTTTGCGCAACAGTTTGACCGAAAATTTGGTAGCAAGCTGGTACTTAGGCATCGGCTTTGAAACTGCCTAGGTTTCATCTACTTGCAAATACTAATTCAAAAACACACTCGATTATCCGATCAAATTTCCACGAGAAAAGGACATATTGATTACCCTTTTTTTTTTTGAGATATTTGCTTCACAGAACGACTTGCTTTTCGCATTTGCAATACGTGGAAGAGGACAGTTCTCAACAGCTAAAACGAAAGGGAAAAGGATGGAAGTGGAGCCAGTCAGTCTCCTCTACAACAGCAAACGACGCCTCGCCTCCTACATAATCACGCGTGCAGTACACTCTCTTGCAAGGGAAAAGAACAGCGAACGACACAACGAAACATAACCCGTTCTTTGCAGACAAACTCTGTGAATCCACGAACAGTTTAGAAGGCTGAAACAAACTGACAACTAACGACACTTTAAATGGGGGCCACGGGAACTGAGAATTAGCCATGTCCAGGAGGAGGAGGAGGAGGAGGAGGGCTCAAGAGGTATCCAGTCCTAGGGTTGGTGTTCGGCTCGGGATCAGCGTAATCCATCACCTCCGCCATCTTCCTCCACTGCCCTCCGCTTTCCTGCATAATCAAGAGGCCGGGAAAATTCAGAACAATTCTGGGGAGGAGAAGACAAACGGGGAATTATCGGGAAGGACACCAACCTCGAGCTCGACCGGGGATGAACCTACCTGCTTCACAGTCTCCATCACTTTCCTGCCTAATCCTGCAAAATCCCAGAAGAGGGAAGCGAACAAGATCGAGTTGATTTCATGCATCTTTGACGAAAAAGAGTAAATTCCTGAATGAATTGTGAACTTGTGAAAGAGGATTCACATCATACCGTGAGAAGAGGAGGAGAGGAGGAGGAGGGAGGAGACGAG
Organism: Syzygium jambos; assembly: GCA_031216235.1. Taxonomy (NCBI): domain Eukaryota; kingdom Viridiplantae; phylum Streptophyta; class Magnoliopsida; order Myrtales; family Myrtaceae; genus Syzygium; species Syzygium jambos. The sequence goes on from CM062229.1 coordinate 16,935,712, forward strand.
GAGCATTGCGACGAAGCGAGACCGACGACCCATCGAGCCTGTGTTTATGTTTGGAAGACTCTGGGAAAGTGGGCTTTGTTGGAGATCTGTTCTCTAGATTTTCTTTTATATCTATATTTTTCAGTTCGGATTTATTTTATGGATTTGAAAAAATAAAAGTAAAACAAAAAGAAAAGAAAAGATAACGTAAGTTATTTTTTTGGGTTCTTCTGGGAAGGCGCTAGGGCCTCAGATCCGATGAACGGTGACCTTTTATTTATTGAGGGTATGATAAAAAGACAAGGGGAAATAATAAAGGCAGACTTTTTTGTTGGCCTTGAATAATATGAAGAGCGACTTTAACATGCATTTGGTGATGATTGTAGGTGAAAGTAAATGTTGGGAAGTACTCTTTATAGGAAATTTTTTTTAATTTTTAATGTGTATGATCCTGAATAAATTAACTTTTTCGATTTTCATTGAATCATATAGATAGATTTGATTAGAATGATTATACACAAATTAATTAGAAATGAATGTCGATAGCTCTTGAGAAAGTGGATGCATCATAAGATCGATCGCTCTTTTAAAAATTAAAGTGATAACCTCTCAAATTAAGTTCTAAAGAATCTTAATTCTCTACTGTCTCGAGTGATTATTTTTGTGCATTAAATTACAGCAGATATAAAATTGAAGATTGAGCTTTTTGAGGCTCTCTTTTGTACCTGAACTTAAAGGGGATTCAAAAGAGGAACAGTTTGAAATTAATGGTAGGGTGTCAAAATGGGAAGCTTCTTTAGCAAAACTAAAATCATTTTTGTGATATTTCTTTAATAAATTCGGATTAGAATTTACTAGACCTCAAATCAGATTTTTAGGCACTCAACTTGGAACTGCCGCATGCCTCGAAATTTCAACTCAAATCCAACATTGTACTTTTACTTTCTAAGTAGATATAAAGCAGTTCAATTAAAAACGTTATAGATAAAGCGGATTGAAAAAAAAAGATTTTAGATTTAAATAAGGAGGATCTCCTTTTGATTTTGTCAGCTCTAATCTAATTTTTTGGGTCAAGCTGCAATCTCGAAAGGCCAGGACGCTTTCACAATTTTTCACCGGTGGCTTGAAATACAATAGATCTTGACCGTATAACGAATTTCTCGAGACGGTCATGATTTTTTTATTTTCAATCCATGATTTTTTATTTCATCCTAATATTTTGGACTGACTAGTTCACTTTAAAAATATCGCCGACATTTATCTAGCCAACCAGATTGTTAGGTTGGCTCTGACTTTTATTAGAATCTCTACAGCAACTCCTTTGATTTTCTTGGGATTTTTTATTCATCTTCTTTGTTCTCTTCCTCCTCTATATTTCCTCATTTGACCCCGTTTTAAATAGCCAGAAGACCAGATCAAGAGGGGCAATGTGGCCTAATATGTCCATGAACATCAATTGCAGCTTGCAAGGACCATTCCTTGTTGAATTTTCGTCCTTAATTTCCCCGAAAGGTATTTAGCTACTTATGGAGCAGCATAGGATCCTCTATTCTTAGGAAAGATAATAGTTACATACTAATTAAAAAATATCAAATTATACAAGTTATGGACTTTGGTAAATGGTTTATCATCGAGTTTTACTGGATTACTAGCTTCCTGGGCAATGTCAAATGCTCTTGTAGAAAATATCCCACATCTCTTGAGAATGAGATTCATAAGCTCTTAGTATACGTGTAGTGTCTCTCTACTTATAAACATACATTTTTGTAAAGGATAGGACCTTCTAATATAATATTAGAGTCAGATTTTGCTCTTCTCGTGCATTCACTCCTTTGTTAATCAAATTCCATGTGCTGCTCCTAATTATGCTTGCAGGTGAGAGAGGGGTGCCGAAAATATTTGACATCGCTTGATAATGGGGTTTATATGCTTTTATATACGTGTGGTCTTTCTCCACCTATAAATATAATTTTTTGGATTAGACTTTCTTACAATTCTCATACCCTATAATTGAAAAGTTGGGAAAAATAAATCTTATTACCAGAAAGATGATTAAATGTTTTAAGTCTTTTTCAGTGCTTAGCTAAATTTTAAAACTAATTCAAAGTACATTTGCAATTTCGTCAAGTTGACAAATATTTGTTGCACTATTATTAACTACTAGAATTCTTGCATGCGTAAAATTGCACGTCTTTGCAGCCTCAACCAAAAGATTGGCGTTTATTAGTTGATTCCTGAATTTAAGATATGTTTTAAACAGTGTTCAAAAAACCACATTAAAATGAAATGAGAATGAGAAAATAAAAGGAGAGATAGAAATAATGACATCAATGATTATAATCTGATTTTTCTTTTCAAATTTAAATGTTTGTCCAAAATAAAATATATCTTAATTTAAATAAGATATCAAGGATAGTTAGGGGAAAATAAGAGAAGCAGATACCTAAAATATAACCTCATTCCCGCTAATAGATATAACAAAATTCATAAGATAATCATATCGCTTTACCGGTGATGCAGATTATTTTCAAATGAGTTCATTTGATTTCATGTTGCTACCAACTTTCCATAGTAACAAAACATTGAGTTAATACCACGAAAACCCCAAATCAGTATATCTGTGACAAATTTGCCAAAAACTAATTTTTTAACCACAAAAAACCCTCAAACTGGTACACCTGTCACAACACTACAAAAAAACTGCATTTTAGCGACGACAATTAGCGACGAACAACCGCAAATTTTCGTCGCTATAATTTTTTAGCGACGCCTTTTGCGACGAACCAAATTTCGTTGCGAAAAACCATGTCGCTAAATTAGCGACGAAACATATGGCAATTCGTCGCTAATTAGCGACAAACTGACTCGTCGCTAACACATCTGTCGCAAAACTCAGATATCGCAACTTAGCGACTAGACACACCATTAGTCGCCATTTAGCGACGAACTACACCTGGCGTCGCTAATATTTTAGCGACTACAAGAGTATGATCGTCGCAAATTTTTGCGACGATATTTTTCTTGTAGTCGCAAAAATGTCCAGAATGCATGGAACTCAGTCTCGCATATTTAGCGACAACAATGTCTATTGCCGTCACCAATTAGCGATAACTCTATCCCCCGTCGCTAATGACGTCCCGAATGCATATTATAGCTCTCGGCCACTTTTAGCGACGACACTGTCATCTACCGTCACTAACGATGTCCCGCATTTATATAGATAGATCACGGCCACTTTTGGCGACGGGTATGTTTTCTTCCGTCGCTAAAAGTGTCCCCGAATGTAAATTTAATAGGTCTCGGCCACTTTTGGCGACGACAATGTGTTCTTCCGTTACTAATTTGCGACGATTAGATTGTCCGTCGCTAACGTTGTCCCGAATGCAAAATGGGTATCACTCGGCCACTTTTAGCGACAAGGTAGTCGCCGATTCGTCGCCATTTAGCGACAAACGCAACTGTTCGTCGCTAAATCGTCCAGAATAGCGACGATAGTATATCGTAGCGTCGCTAAAGCTGTTTGAACGATTAATATGTATTTTTTGTTTTTTGTTCAGTTCTACCTGATAAGTCATAACATTCAACGCAAAACGAAATATAGAAGCAAAAAGTAAATATCATTCGCAATTATGTTCAGCAAATGTATCTAAACAATTATCATTCGCACATATCAAAAATGTTCAGCAAATGTATCTACTCTTCATGGTCTTCATCGGGTGGGGGTGCCGGTGGAAGTCCAGTCTGCTCGGCTGCTTCATCCTCATCGTCTTGCTGCGAATGCTGACCATGCTGTTGTCTCATTAGCATACTCAATTGTTGTTGCATGATGCGCATTGCCTCATCTCTGGCATCTATGGCATCTAGTCTCTCCTCCATCTTCTTCGTTTTTTCGTCTTTCTCTGCAAGTAGATTCTCGAGGTTTTCCACTTTTTTTTCCAGCTCACTCTCTCTTGCGCTGCGCCTTGAACTCGTTCCAGCAGAAGACGTGCCTACCGACTTCATGCTGTCCCGGGCTAACGACCCCAACCCGTACACCTTCCCTTTCTTCACTGCTGCAGATGCCTGCCACCACAGCTTCTCCTGCTCGGCCTGCGACATTTCAATCGCGGGCGACGTCCCTTCTGTACCCTCGCCGCTGCCACTACCCCCGACACCCGCCGTAGATGCAAGCATTTCATCGAATTTTTCCTACGTACACACTTTAAAAGTTACTAGGCATGCATTACAATCAACTAATCTGCTATAAAATCATCAAGTTCGAACATACCTTAACGGCCTTCGCCGTGCCACTGACGAATGATTTGTCCTTTCTCATGAAGGTCCGCTCATATGTTTGTGAGAAGCTGGGCGGCGTTCCCAACACCTTCGCCTAACATACACAACGGACTTCCAATTAGTCATACAATCTATTAACGGAATAAATTGACAATCTGACAATATACTTACCATCTTCCTTTTGTGCTCCGCAACTGTGATGGAGCCGCCGGCATACGTCCCAATCCCAGATTCTCTGGAACTGGAAGTTTGATTAATTTTATTCTTCTCGCTGGCGCGCTTATGCTCCTCACTAGCCCACTTTCTCTGGATTTCCCTCCATGACTGATCGTCCATCCAAGCCGGCTGCCTCTGAGTGGTTTTCGCCTTGTTCATCACATTTCGCATGTGATCGCCGGCCTTCTTGTTTAAAATTCTTCTAACCTCGCTATCCATAGATCTGTCCCAATAGTACTTGCGCTGGAAAAAAAAAAAACGCTAACTCAATTTACCAATACATTTTAGAAATGTCACTAACAAACCGATCTTACACTTACCTCAAACTCTCGCCACCATACTCTCCTATGTTCCTCCGGCGCTTGCGTAATGCATGTATATGGCTCACGCCAAAAATTGTTGATCATACGATACCAGTCCCGCAGGACTACCGTCGCTCTGTAGAAGCTGCATTTGTTAAACATAAAAAATACATAAAACATCTCAAATTCCAAAGAAAATCTAGCCTATACAGTTAATAACAAAAAATTATGCACTTTCATCAAATTGTACTTACGAGTCTCCTAACGGTTCTATCCGCCTCCTCCCTTCATCATCGATGACCCAATTATCATCCGCATCTTCGGCGCTTGGCGGTGTCGACGCTTGGCCTACCGATGATCGTGCCGTGATCAAAGGCTCGCCCTCAGATTGAGTCTCCTCCGTTCCTTCGTCTTCCAACTGTTGAGGCTGCGGTTCTGTGGGAGGCGTTTCGACCCAAGTGGGCGTGGGCACGAAGGTCCGTCGAGGGGGACTAGCCTCGTCGACCGGCCTGATCACGAGTGGCATTGAACGCCCTCCTCTGGCCCGTCCACGTGTATAGACCGTGGGTTGATCAGCAGCCTTACCCTTACCCTTGTTGTTATTTTTCTGATTTGGACGCTGGTGCACATTGGAAAAACAAACTAGTTAGAACAATTTATTTACCAACTAGAAATGATTTATAACCCAATTAAAAACTTACCATTTTTCTTGCAGTGTGTAAATATTGTTCTTCTTCCTGCATAAGGAAAACAACATTACAAAATAAACCATTTTGTTTTAATGTACTTCACAATAAGCAAATAGCTGATGAAGACCGTCTTAATTGAATCGACTCAACTACAGATTTTACGTCAGAGGGTAGCAGTTCATCAAATTCACACGGCCATATCAAGCTGGGAATTACCAAGTCCAACAATAGAGATCTAAAATAAACAGGCCTGATTCTTCAATTGCCTGTCCACCTACAACAATCCTATACTCCGAGCTATAATAAACAGGCCTTATTATGTGGTGTCTAAGCTTAACCTAGATAATTGAAGCACAGATGTTTAAACAGCATGCATTGACTATAGAGCTATAAATTCTAACTCTGATAGCTACAGAAAGTAATAGAACTTCTTAGGATTGCATTAAAAAACAGCAGCTTCTACAACAATACAAACCGAAACACTAGCTCTATCTGAAGAACCAGATTGGGATAGGAGTAGGAAAATTGGGGACATCTAGGATCAAAATCCACGGCAACAGCAGCTAAGAGGCGCAGTTATGATAACAACATCTTGCACATTCTTTCCTTCCTCTGTGTTCTGGTTCCTCAAGCAGTTTAACGTTAAGACCAACAAAATCCACGGCAACACCAGATGCATATTAAAGAGAACAACTATTTCTCAGCAGACTTGCTTACTCATCGAAAAGCATAAGCCATCACAGACTACAAAAACAGAACCGCAGAATGATAGGATAGTTCTCAGCAGACTCAATGTTGTATCAAATAATAGGAAAGTCCAGACCAACGAAAACAAAACCGTGCCGGTGAAATTTCTCACCAATCAAAAACCGATCGTTCAGCAAATAGAGTCTGCCAACATCGAAAGCATCAAAGGAGTAACGTGTGCCCCTCTATCGAGAACTTACAGCATCAAATGAAATCATTCGGGCCGAGAACTTACAGCGGTCGTCGGTGGCGGGCGGAGGAGCGGGCGGCGGGGAGCGGGCAGCCGAGCGGGTGGACGAGCGGCGGGGAGCGGGCGGCGGGGAGCGGGCAGCCGAGCGGGTGGACGAGCGGCGGGGAGCGGGCGGCGGGGAGCGGGCAGCCGAGCGGGTGGACGAGCGGCGGGGAGCGGGCGGACGAGCGGCGGCGGGGAGCGGGAAACCGAGCGGGTGGACGAGCGGCGGGGAGCGGGCGGTGGGGAGCGGGCAGCCGAGCGGGTGGACGAGCGGCGGGGAGCGGGCGGACGAGCGGCGGCGGGGAGCGGGCAACCGAGCGGGTGGACGAGCGGCGGGGAGCGGGCGGCGGGGAGCGGGCAGCCGAGCGGGCGGACGAGCGGCGGGGAGCGGGCGGACGAGCGGCGGCGAGAGGCCAGACGAGCGGCGGCGGGCGATCGAGCGGCGTCGGAGGTCACAGGGAGAGCGAGAGTAGAGGAGAGATAGAGAGAGACAGACTGGGCAAAATCGATTTCGAACTTAGGTTATAGTGATTCAGCGACGGCATAGCCACGAATCGTCGCTAATTGGCTACCAATTAAAAACCTCCGTCGCTAATTGCGACGGTATAGCGACCAAGTAGTCGCTAAAACGCCTGAATCAAATCCATAACTCGGCCACATTTGGCGACCAATCAGCGACAGCATCGTCGCTACAATTTCAAATTTTATGATTACTCATGGCCACTTTTAGCGACGACATGCGCTCCCCGTCACCAATTAGCGACGAAGATATGTGATCCGTCGCTAATGATGTCCCCGAATGCAAATTGTATAGCTCTCGGTCACTTTTGGCGACGACCGAGCACGTCTCCGTAACTAATTAGCGACAAGAACAGGGTCCGTCGCTAACGTCGCTATGTGATCCGTCGCTAATGATGTCCCCGAATGCAAATTGTATAGCTCTCGGTCACTTTTGGCGACGACCGAGCACGTCTCCGTCACTAATTAGCGACAAGAACAGGGTCCGTCGCTAACGTCGGACCGAATACCAAATATAAAGCTCTCGGCCACTTTTGGCGACGACAAGGGTATGGCCGTCGCCAATTAGCGACTATTGTTTATGCTTTGTCGCTAACGATGTACCCCATTGCAAATTGTATAGCTCTCGGCCACTTTTGGCGACGACCAAGCGCGGCTCCGTCACTAATTAGCGACAAGAACATGGTCCGTCGCTAACGTCGGACCGAATACCAAATATAAAGCTCTCGGCCACTTTTGGCGACGACAAGGGTATGACCGTCGCTAATTAGTGACTATTGTTTATGCTTTGTCGCTAACGATGTACCCCATTGCAAATTTTAGAGCTCTCCGCCTTTTTTGGCGACGACATTGTGCGTCGCCGTCACTAATTAGTGACTTTTTTAGCGACAAAATTGTCGCTAATTTTTACAGAATACACCTAATTACCTTATTATATATTTATATGAAAATACACCTGATTCATAAATAATATTATCATATATACCGTATATACTGAATATTAATTATAACACAATAAACCATAAAATACGTTATACATGTCATAAAGAAGAATAGTAAAAGTTTCAAAATCCAAAGTCGTTGTCATTGTCATCTTCGTCGTTGTCATGATCATCGTCGTCTTCTGCATCTTCACTATGATCATAAAACTCGTCTTCGTCTTCGGTGTCCTCGTTTTCCTCATCAGTGTCCTCGTCATCATCAGTGATAAATTCATCTTCTTCAACACTATGATGCAAGTTCGATTGACGAACTTCACTTGCATCAACATCAATCAATGCTCCATGTGGGTCTTGTAAAGATGGAATATTATATTCATAAGGTTCAGCTGTGTGCAGAACGACCTCTTGCTGATATGCTGTATCTTTCCAGTGTTGTTCGATCTTTTTTCGCGCTTTGATATTACATGCTGCCCACCACTCAACTTTGTCCTGTTTCAAGCTCGGATATGATGCGTAATAGACTTGAATTGCTTGTTGTGCCAGTACAAATGGTTCGTATTTCATATATTTTCTCTTGTGATTAACTTCAACCAAATTAAACTTCGGATGCACCCTCATTCCTTTGATAGGGTCGAACCACGTGCATTTAAATAACGTAACGGCCAATGGTGGACCAGGGTACTCTACCTGTATGATAGCATCCAACAAGCCGTAAAAGGCCTCCATCAAACTGCTCCCAGATTGAACACAGACGCCACTATTCATCGTGGCCTTTCCCTTGCCATATTCTTGCGTGTGAAAATTATAACCGTTGATAAAATATGCTGGCCAAGTTCTTGCTATTGCTTTTGGACCCAATGACAGATGATATAACAACCCTTCATTCTCGATCATGCCATGATTATTGTGAATCTAATGACACATATGAATAAGTTATTCATATATGTACGTATACATAGAGTATGCAGTAATATCAAAATTTGATGAAAACTACAAGTTAACACTTCACGTCGAACTTACGTAATTTTTAAACCATGCTGCAAAATGGTCATTGCACAAACGATCAAGCTCATCAGGCGATACTCCTGACATGGATGCCCGAAACATTCTGTTCGATTTGATACAAGAAAGAATAATTTATTAGCGAATGGTTAGACACAATATATGTGTATATACATTCACATTGTGAGGTCTAATATGAAATGCTTACTGAAAGTATGGCTCCACTTCTGGACAATTCAATAAAATGTATGTGTGGGCTGCATGCATTTCTTCCCCCGTTATATAACGTAACTTACATACGCCGCGTGGTCGACCAAGATAATTGAAAATGGAGAATGAGTTACAATCCGAATCAAGCGGTCCCTCGTCGTTTCGTCCTGGTCTCCGCCTCTTGCATTGCACGTGCGACTCAAAGTAGTATGATGCAAATGTAGTCACTTCTTCAACAATGTATGCATTACAAATTGAAGCCTCCACACATGCCTTATTCTTAATTTTTTTCTTCAAATGATACAAAAACCTATATGGAAAACGACATTTTAGTTCAACATCGTTGATAGGTAGTTTCATATCTATACAAAATGAAAAACATTGTTACCTCTCAAATGGGTACATCCATCGAAATTGGACGGGACCTGCAAGTTTTGCTTCGTATGGCAAATGAACTAGTAGATGCTCCATTGAATCAAAGAACGATGGGGGGAATATCCGCTCCAAGTTACACATGATGATCGGAATATCTTTCTCCAGCTTCTCCATGTGTGATGTACGTAACATTGTCGAGCAAATATCATGAAAGAAAGTCGTCAATTCAGTAAGAGCGCCCCACACGAAGTTTGGCAGAAATTCCTTCAACGCTATTGGAAGTAGTCGCTCCATAAAGACGTGACAGTCATGACTTTTCATACCTGACAACTTACATGCATTCAAATCAACACATCTCCCGATGTTTGAAGCATACCCATCAGGAAATCGGACAGATTTCAACCATGTTAAGACTGCACGTCGCTGCTCCTTGGTCAATGTGTACACTGCTTTTGGCTTTGGACCAATACTGCTTGGCTCCATATTTAAGGTCGGCCGATCACAAATGTCTCGCATGTCTTTTCTTGCATTTAGGTTGTCCTTTGTTTTGCCAGGGACGTCCATCACCGTGTTGATGACATTCTCAAAAACATTCTTCTCTATGTGCATGACGTCAAGGTTATGATGAACAAAGTGGGTCTTCCAATATGGTAAATGCCAAAATATACTGCGCTTTGTCCATTTATGCGTAGAACCATACGAATGAGGTATGCATTGCGGGGCTTCAACAACGGTCGGGAAGGTTTGGACTCGTTCCCAAAGTTCATAACCGGTCAACCTCATTGGTGGAGGTGTCCTTTCAATCCTTTTTTTGACGAACTCTTTCTTATTCCTTCTAAATGGATGATTCATCGGTAAGAATTGTCTGTGGCAATCAAAGTAACACGCCTTCTTACCATGTTTTAATCGGAACGACTTTGATTTCTCCATACAAATCGGACATCCTAACAGGCCGGCTGTGCTCCACCCAGACAACATTCCATAAGCTGGGAAGTCATTTATCGTCCAAAGAAGCGCAGCCCTCAATAGAAATGTTTTATCGGTGCAAACATCATAGGTTGGAACACCAACATTCCATAGTTGTTGCAACTCTTCAATCAATGGTTGCATGTAAACGTCTATCATCTTCTTCGGGTTATGCGGACCGGGCACGATCAATGTCAGAAACATATAAGGTGTCTTCATGCACATGCCAGGAGGGAGATTGTACGGCGTTAATATGACTGGCCAGCATGAATAGTTTTTTCCGGTTTTACCAAAGGGGGCAAACCCATCACTACATAGACCTAGCCTGATGTTGCGTCGCTCCATAGCGAAATCTGGGTATGTTCTATCGAAATGTTTCCAGGCGTATGCATCGGAAGGATGACACATCATATCCTCTTCAGTTTCATGGTTTGCGTGCCAACTCATGTGTTCAGCAGTAGCTCGAGACGCAAACAACCTTTGCAATCTAGGAATTAACGGCAGATGAAATAATTGCTTCACTGGTCTACGTGTATGGTTACCACCATGCCTCCTTTGAACCTTGTATCTAGGCTCACCGCAAAACTTGCAAGATTTAGCAGATTGATATTCTTTCCAATACAACATACACCCTGCGATGCAGACGTCAATCCGCTCAACCGGAAGACCCAGGTCATGCACTAACTTCTTCATATCGTAAAAGGAACTCGGCATGTTGTTATCACGGGGTAATGCTTCACGCATTATTTCCACAAAAGAATTGAAGCAGTTCTCTGACACGTTATGCTCGGCTTTAATACTTAGCATTCTTGCCGTGACTGATAGCGTTGAGTAGTTGTCACAACCTCCCCATAAAGGTTCATCCGCTGAACTCAACACGTCACGAAATTTATGGTACACACTTTCATCAAATGTTGTGTCACCAGAATTGTCAAACTGTGATGTATGACTGGAGCTTCCATGCTCATGGGTGCTTGTTTGGTTCGTTTCCCATCCAAAATTATGAGGAGCTGCATCAAGCACCATTCTCTGATATGGATTTAATTCATCTCTAGCACTACTACATGCTTCCCGTACACAAGGCAATTGGTGAGTATTGCGATATTCCTCGGGAGACATAAATGGTTCACCATGGCAAGTCCAATTGTAGTAATTCGGAGTGAAACCGTTTCTATAAAGATGCTCTTGAACGATATCATATTCTTGGAATTTACTGTTTTTGCATTTTTTGCACGGACACCTTAACTTACTTCCGTTCATGTATTCAACTTGTGAACTAGCAAACGCCATGAATTTTTCCAACCCAGCACGAAACTCATCGGTTAATCCTCCACGCCTAGGTAAGTTCTTATTATACATCCAAGACCTATCTCCTTCCATGATGCCTACGATGAAAACCCGACTCAACAAATGTCAAGATTCATTACGGTATTTTAACAAACATATGGGGGGTGTCACATGTATCCGAGTCGTTTAACCCCATATTAGGCTTGAAATCAATCTCGTGTAAACAACAACGTATAACGGCAACACAACAACGCGTAATAGACAGAAATATCACTCAAATTGAAAGAAGAAATAACTTACCTTGAAATTAAACAAGTTGGGACAATGGTGTATTTTTTGCGGTTTCTTCAATCGCGAATTTCTCACTCCCTTTAGCTTTTCCGATTTCTTCACTAAAGCATACGCATCTCCACCTCCAGGTAACTTGTACTTACTCCAAGTAGGCGTCGGGCTCTCGTTCAGACAGAGAGGAAGAAGAGATCGAGTGCTGCGAAATGAATGAATCGTCTGTTTTGTTGCTAATATAAGCTATATTTAGCGACGAAATATATTTATTTCGTCGCTAAATAGCGACTAATAATTAAATCGTCGCTAAAGCTAGTCGCTATTCAGCGACTAAACACAAGTCGTAGGTAAATATAGTAGCTATTTAGTGACGGTACGAACCTCGTCGCTAATTTGAGACGACACTGCGACAACTTAGTCGCTAAACTGTCCAGAGATCAAGAAACGTAAAATGTAACATTAGATCACATTAGCGACGAAGTAATTACGATGCGTCGCTAAACTGTGTTTTTGCGACTACCTAGTATTTTCGTAGCTACTTAGCTATGATAAAAATGCCGTCGCTGAATGTAGTCGCTATTTAGCGACAGAAAAGCGTGATCGTCACAAATTGGCGACGACATCTTTATCTCGTGGGTATTTAGCGACGAATTAGCGACTAATTGTCTGTTGCCGTCGCTATTTTCGGTAATTGGCGACGAAATTAACTTGGTCGCTAATTTCGTCGCCACTTAGCGACTATTTGCCTTTTGTTGTCGCTAATTAGCGACGATACTGTTGTCGTCGCAAATATGTTGTAGCTAAATTACAGTTTTTTTGTAGTGCAATTTTACCATTCGTTAGTTTCCGTTAAATTTTACCATCAAATTTCCAAGTTTGATGACACGTGGTAGTTGACAGGTGTATCAGTCTAGGATTTTACCCTCCGTTTATCATAGGTGTACCAATTTTTTCTTTTCGTGATATTAATCCAATTTAACGGAGGCTAAATTTGTCACAAATGTACTAATTTAGGGTTTTTTGTGGTAAAAAAATTAGTTTAGGGTAAATTTATCATAAGTGTTCCAATTTGGACTTTTTGGTGGTCAAAAAATTAGTTTTAGGTAAATTTATCACAGGTGTACCGATTTAGAGTTTTTCATGATATTAACACTAAAACATTAATCCAAGAATAGTCCGTGCATTTAAATCAATTGGGTGACATTAGAATTATCAATTTTTTTGGTTCCCTCGTGTACTTTTAATGATATTCTGTTTTGATGCTTTTTTAGTACAAAACTATATCAATATATCCTCGGGCACACCCATCATAATTATTTAGTAACAAAGTCAATACTAAAACTTGGCTTGCGACTAAGGCGTTGACTTTATATCAATATAATATGCACTAATCGTAGTATCTAATCTGGGTTGGTCCCTGCTTTCTAGAAATCTGTTCAATGCTTTATGAACTGAAACAAAGAAAATGTAAGCAAGCAAGCGAGTGAAAAACAAAATTAATTACTCATGCTCGTACAATAAAGAAAATGGAAAAATACCAAAGCCAATTATGTACTCTGTGTGTTTATATACATATGTATGTATGCATGTATTATATATAAATAGTACTTTGAAAGCTCTTATGCTTCTAAATGGAGTTTGCGGGAATTTGATCGACAATGAAGTATCTTTCACTGAAATTCGTTTTTTAGTTTTATTAGGAGGACACAAGTTTTGTGGCAATTTCGGAGAGGAGTCCTATCAATGGAGTACAAAGAATGGAAATGATTCAACGGAATTTAATATGTAATGAAGTGAGATGACATAAAAAGTTTTGCTGGACCACAAAGTTCAATGACATTAATATGTTACGCCAGAATTTAATTGACAATGAAGACCTGAAAGCTACAACTAAGATAATGCCAAAATTTAATCGACGATGAGAAATCTGAAAACTACAACTAGGATACATGTATTGAAGATAATTGAAAGACACCAGGCTGTTGTTGTTTGTCTGGGGGTGGGGGAAGGGGGCTTACCAAGAGTACAATGTGACTATTTAAAGTTTACAATCGACGGTTACAAGTGGAGGTTACATATGTAAGTCACAAACAAGTAAATAGCTTGCTAGTGGTTACAAGAAAATTGCACTATTCATAAGAAGTTAGTTTGCCTTTTCCTATTATCTAGCAATACTCATCTAAAATAATCCTAAAATAGCGGCAATAGAAATAATCAGCTAGCGGTTATCCTTGTGTTGATTGCTCGAGGTAGAATTTGATGACTTCATCAATCAACTTCAAGGTTCTAGTTGATATCTTCATGTTGTGTTTCGTCAATGACTTCACTAGTGAGTTGTCAATTCACTTCAAGTTACTGATATTTTTATTCATAAATGACCAAACTCTACTCTTATTGACTAAGTCTATCACGCATTGATAATAACTAAAAATTGATCATTATTGGGTGTAAACATATGCGCCTTTTTTTAAAAAAAAATTGAATGATTCATTGGGTATTCAATTTAAATTAGATAATCAGGAGTAATCATGTGCCCCTTATGGAATTGTCTCTTGAATTGTTTTTTTTTAAACAATAGAATTAACTATGTTTGGTTCCATGAATGTTGCACTTACAATATTTTTTGTTTACTAAATCTTCCTTAATTGGAATTACTTGGCCTTCAATTAATTTAATTTAGGCCATCTTGCAAAAGTATGTCGAAGATTTTTTTCGATTTATCAATGTCAAACGAGTAAGCCCGAGTGTCTTTAGCCTAGCCATTGTTGCTTCCTTTATTTTGGCAAGTTTTGAGGATCGCCAAACATATATAATACTTGTAGAGCACCACTTTTGCTATAGAAATTGTAATATTCTCATTATGGTCAGATTCATCCTCTGACTCATATTTTTTTCACGAAAGCCACGTTTTGTTTATAGTTTTCATTTGGCCCTCTATCTTTGTCCTTTGGTAGTTACTCATATTTAGACACTCTTGTTGCCAATTGGTATAAATCGGCAAAATCTTGGCCTTTGAATCTTTCTCTAAGATTGAAATTCAATTGATTGAAAGCCAAATTTGTGAATTTTTTTTTCTCTAAGGGTGAAGCAGGGCATCTATTTCTTGCCTTTTGAATCAAGTAACAAATTGATCAACTGACTCATTATTGTATTGATAAAGTATGGCCCAAATCAGCAATCGATACCTTATTTATTGTTATATAAAATTGAGAATGAAATTGTTTTTCCATCTTTGCCCAATTACACACCAAATTATGCGGTAAACTAGTGTACTGGGTGAAAGTAGTTAGTGATAAAAACAAAGGAAATAACCTAAGTCCTTAAAACTCGTTTGTTTCTGCTTCTCTGCATTGGGCTATAAATTGACCAATGGGTTAAATGGTTGATTGTTCATATTCACTAGTAAAATTGGCAAATGTAGGGATTTTAAAGCCTCTTGAAAAAGGCTGACTATTGACCCATTTAGGATGTAGTTCTCTCTTAACATATATGATAACACCCCTATCTAATCCCAATCATTGTTGAACTTCTTCAACACACGGTGCTAGGTTCAATTGTGGATTTGGTTGGCCATTTTGCCACCTAAGCGGTAACGTTTGTCTTGCCTGATTATCAATGTTAATTGGCATGTTATGCCTAATAGGGAGATTCACATTGGGTGGAACCAATGGCACCATTGGCCTTAAATCTTCAACAGTTGACCATTGACCGGCATGTAGATTAGTTTGATTTACCAAATTATTGTCACCAATTTGGTTATTTTGACCAACATTAGCCTGATTATTCTCATCATTATGACCTTGATTAGAGGATCTAGGCCCATGCATAATTATTATAGGGGGTTGACTACTTTGAACAACATTTTTGGTACCAATAAATGGAGAGGGATTAGGAACATACCTTGTTACCATTGGATTGGACAGTGGTGGTTGATTGGACGATCTTGGTCTTGAGAGGACATCATTCATGGCATTGATGACGGTTGGCTTGATCATGTCTAACATGTGACTTACAATGTAATTGGCCATATTGTTCCGTTGCTCTTAGAATAATCTCTTCATGGAGGCCAACATATGAGGATTTGGTGCAACTTCTCTGAACTTCTCATCAGTCAAATGTTGGGAGTGTCTGCCCCCTCGTGTTGGCCCTCTTCTGTTGCTTGGTTTATGGCTGAAGATTCAGAGTGTGCAGCCTTATCATTGCCATTGGGATTGTTACAAGTGGCGTGGTTAGCCTCTGGATGATTCCTTATTCGAGGCATTTTTTTGGTCAAAATTCTTGGCATTGAATTTCCTCAAATCGAACCACAAGTTGTCCCACTGCTCGTGGCAAAAAGATATTTTGCCGATATTTGATTGACAACAAAAAATCTTTCACCAAAATTCATTCTTCAATATTAAGAGGAGACAGGTCTATAGCAATTCTAGACAATAGTCTTATCAATTGAGCACAAAGAACGGATATGCTTCAATGAAATTTAATCTAAGATGAAGTGTGATGTCATAAAAAGCTTTGCCCAAATTTAATCGAAGACAAAGTCCAATGACATAAAGATACAACACTAGAATTTAATCGCAATGAAAACCTAAAAGCTACAACTAAGATACAAGTCAGAATTTAATCAATGATGAGATATATGAAAATCGTAACTAGTATACGGGAATTGAAAGATAACAAGTTCTTGTTGTTTGGGGGGTGGGGGGAGGGAGCTTACAAAGAGTACAACGTGACTATTTAAAAACCTAGAATCAACGGTTACAAACAGAGGTTATAAATGAAGGTTATAAACGGTTATTGAAATAGCGACAATAGAAATAACCAACCAACGGTTATCCTTGTGTCAATTGCTCGCTATTGATATCGATGACTTCATCGACCAACTTCAAAGTGCTCATCGATATCTTCACGTTATGTATCATTGATGACTTTGTTGGTGAATAAATTGTCGATTCTCTTTAAGTTACCAATCATTCTGTTAATAGAAGACCAAATTCTGCTCTTGTCGACTAAATGTATCACGTGTTGATAACAACCAAAAGTTGGTTATTTTTGGGTGTAAATAAAATCACCAGTGAAAACTTCCCAAGATTACAAGCATCGTGGAGCCCACACTTTTATTTCCCCACACTTCTCACGAGGGTTTAAAATTATTTTCATTTTGTCACCCCAGTTTTCTTCCCCTCCAATTTCCCTCACTTCACAAACACAGCGGGGCTGGGCTATTTCTCCTCCCGATAGACTTGTTTCACTGGAGGACCATTTCTGAGGTTAATACATATGTGACTTCAGAGAGAGAGAGATTCAGAGAGAGAGAGAGAGAGAGAGAGAGAGAGAGAGAGACTTTTTCTAGAAATATTGGACAAACGGAAGTTTAACACCTAAAGAAACACTCAATGAAGCCTCTCGGAATATAATTGATTTATTTATTCCTTTTCTACAGAGAGAGAGAGAGAGAGAGAGTAAACTGAATATTAGACATGGTTAATGATCATCATGTGATATCCACCCTGATGTGCATACGCTTGAGTAATCACAGTTACAAATAGATTAACGGGAAATTGATAGTCGACCAATAGTTTTATATTCAAGGAGACAGTTCAGTCAGGTGTCTCTAATTCAGTAAAGAATCTTTTTACTCAACCTGAGCGCTGTTTATTTGCATTTACTTGTGTGTATATGTACTTTGAAATCTTGTCAATGTGATAGCTGAGTGTGATAAGCTTAAAAAGGTTTTGAAGAAAATTTTTAAATTGAAAAAAAAAAGTTTCCGAATTGAGGCAACCGGGTGTTTTTATAGAAGAAAAGATTGTTGAGTTGGAAAGGAAATTTCTTCTGTTAAGAAGAGAGATTTTTGCAAAAAGAAAATAATTTTTTTCAAGGAAGAAATCTCAAAGATTTGCAAAAAAATTTCATAGGTTAAAAAACATTGGAGCATATCTTTTCTATACAAATTCCTTATTACAACAAATCTGGTCTTGGCTTTGAAAAGGAAAGCGAAATGAAAAATGATTTTCCAAAGGTCAAAGAGAGACACGGTAGACCTTCAAATCGGTTTTATAAAAATTATTTTAGAAAGTAATTTATTAAAGTGATTGGTCAACAATATTATAATTGCTCGAGCTGTGGTAATCCTAATCACCGATGTCTACTTGATTAGAAAAATGGAAAAGTATCAATTGGATATTTGATGCTTCCTCTAATACGAAAGGATCCAAGCTTGTTTGGGTACCAAAAACGAATTTTTTTTTCTCTATTGCAAGGAAAAAGGAAAACAAACAAATGATATCTTGATAGTGGATGTTTGAGTACATAACTGGTGACCCAACTAAGTTCATTCATCTAACAAGATTCAACGGATGAAAGTTTAACTTCGGAGGAAGTGGTAAAGGCAAGATCATTGGAAAAGGAACATCAAGTTGGGAAGTTCAGTCATTGGAGGTATCTCTCTTGTCAAATGGCTCAACTACAACTTGATCAGCATAATCCAATTTTATGACAAAGGATTCAAGGTCAACTTTGAGGAAAACCAGTGCTTTGGTATAAACAAAGACAAATCACAATCTTTGGTAGGAAGAAGACATAGTAATATTTATCTTTTAGACATAGAGCCCGATGCTATCTAGTGTCATGTCTCTATCAAAGAAGAAAGTGATTTATGGCATAGATTGCTTGGCTAGATCTGCATAATCTCTAGGTTATCCTCTAAAGAGTTAGTTGGAGACTTGCCTAAGTTGAAATATAAAATGTCCGAATTGTGTAGCATATGCTCTCTCGATAAACATGTAAGAAGTTCATTTAAGGGTGCACATGAATACCATTCTGTGCCCGAGAATTATTTCTGAACAGAAATGATTTTTTTTTATTCTGTGATCGGAAATAATTTTTGACCACCCGCCTGGGTGGCGCTGCTGGAGCGCGCACTCTTCCTTTCGTAAAAGGTTGAGTGTTCGAATCCCAGGCGCCGCAGTGTAACTTAACCGGTGGCACGTGTGTGGTGGCTAGCACGCGTCGCTCTCAGGGTTTAATCCTTGGCTGTCGGCCATGCGGGGGTTCCCTAGGTTATCAAAAAAAAAAAATAATTTCTAAGTATTTGAAGGCGTTTGATAAACTGTCCAAAATTTCTATTCCTAGAGTATAATAGAATAGAAATGCGTTTGGTAACTACGCAAAATTTATGTTTCCAAATAATATTTTAATAATATTTTGAATTGTTTATTTTTTTTTTCTTTCTACCCATTTTCTTCTTTGGTCATGGCCGGTTGCCGGTGACCGGCGGCCGGCCACCGACCACAGCCTAGGGCCGCGCGAGGGCGTCACGGCCCTCGCCGGCCGCCGGCGGAGGCGAGGGCAAGGGCTGGACCCTCGCCGCCTAGGCGAGGCCGAGCCTCGCCGTCGCGACCCACGGCGAGGTCGGCTTCGCCGTGGGTCGCGTGGACGAGGCTCGGCCTCGCCGTGGGTCGCGACAGTGAGGGTCTAGCCCTCGCCCTCGCCGGCGAGGGAGACCCTCACCTCCGCCGGCGGCTGACAAGGGCCGTGACGCCCTCGCCGGCCTTGGGCTTTGTCGGTCGCCGGCCCAGCCCAATGAAGAACAATACAAAAATAAGAAAAGAAAAATAAGAAAAATAAGAAAAAAAACTGATTCTCAAAATTGTGCCAAGAAACAAGAAGCAACTTTTTTTTTACTTCTTGTTTCTCTTCCAAAACTGTTTCTCGGCACAAATTTTTGCAAAAATGTGTTCGGGAACAAAAAGTTTACCAAACGCATTTCTGTTCCCAAACTATTTCTGAGAACAAAAGAATAGAAATTTTCACTGTTTAGCACGTTGCCAAACGGGCCCTAAATCTATAAACTCTGTTTTACTAGCAGAGTTTTGCAGCTACTTCACATGGATTTATATAGACCTACTCGAAGTAAAAGTTTTAATGTTAAGAAATATTGTTTGGTCATTATTGATAACTATTCTAGACTTATTTGGGTTCGGTTTTTGGCTCACAACCATGAAACTTTTAAAACCTTTGTTTTTTTTTGATAACCGAGGTGTTCGCGCAGCCGGGGAGCTAGAACTCAAACCAACGGTGATGCCCGACTAGTTCTCGAGGGGGGCTAGCGCAGCATCCCACCGCCACGACCCCCCACTTAAATCACCGATGGACGAGTTTGAATTCAGGACCTCTTGTGAAAGGAACTGAGCGCAAACCAACGCGGCCACCGATGGGTGGATTTAAAACCTTTGTTAAGTTTTCTAAAAAGGTTCAAAATGAAAAAGTTACACTATTTCTTCCATTAAAACCAATCACGGGGGAGAATTTAGAAAGGAAAGTTTATGTAGATTTCTATGATGAAAATAATTTTAAACACAATTTTTCTTCTCCATACGCTCACAGCAAAATGGAATTGTTGAAAAGAAAAACGGGTCTCTGCAAGGCATGGCAAGAACCATGTTGATTAAAAGTGGTATCCTTTCATATTTTTGGGTAAAAGTACCCGAAACTGCATGTTATATTATAAATTGAGTTTTTCTATGACTATTGTTGAAGAAAATCCCATATGAATTATTCAAAAATAGAAAACCAAATATTTTGTAGTTTCATGTGTTTGGTTGCAAAGCTTTGCTGCAAAGCTTTGTAACCTAACACTACAAAAAAACTGGATTTTTGCCATGAAAATTTGCGACGAAAAAATTTTCGTCGCAAATTTGCAACAAATTTTCCAACGAAAAGTAAAATTCGTCGGAAATTAGCGACGAAAAAGCAAAATTTGTTGGAATTAACAATGAAAACCAAAAATTATCGTTATTGTTCTGCATGTTTGAAGTTCGTTGCAAAATTCGTTGCAAATTTTCCAACGAATTTTGCAACGAAATTAGTACATAAGTATATTAATATACCGAAAATTGAAATTTGTTGCAAAATTCGTTGGAAATTTCTAATGAATTTTGCAACGAATTTCTATTAGGCCAAATAACAAGGTGTTTGTTCAATTCGTTGCAAAATTCGTTGGAAATTTCCAACGAATTTTGCAACGAAATTAGTACATCAGTATATTAATGTGCCAAAAATAGAAATTCGTTGCAAGACTGGGGAGCAGGCTGGGGCGGCGGGTCGTCCACTTCGCAAACCTGCCCATCAAGCTCCTCATGCCCGCCTCCTTCACCAACATCACCGAGATCGCGCTCAAGACTGTCCCCTCTGCCACCAAGATTGAGATCAAGCGCGTGCTCGAGTCCCTCTACGGCTTCGACGTCGGCGAGGTCCGCACCCTCAACATGGAGGGCAAGAAGAAGAAGCGGGGCGGGCTGCTGGTCGCCAAGCCCGACTACAAGAAGGCCTACGTCACGCTGCGGACCCTGCTCTCGGTCTCGCGGGACCTGTTCCCGATCCGCGCCGTGGAGGAGGACCGGAGGAGCGCGAACAAGAAGGGAGGGTCGAGCATGGTCGAGGAGGGCGAGAGGAAGAGGCACTGGCTGCAGGGGGAGGATGGCGAGAGGAGGAAGCGGGAGAAGGAGTTTGGTGAGAGAGTCGGAGGTAGTGGTGCCAAGTTCCCCTGGAGTTTCATGAAGCCCTGTAGGTAGAGTTTTCTTATTTTTTTTTTGTTTTGGGAGGGGGGAGGGGGTGGTTTCTTGGGAGTTTTTCCAGGTGTTCTGGTCAGTAGTGTGACCATAAACAGGACTTGGTGGGATTTGGTACTTCTCATTAATAACATGTTCTTATGTTCAATGATGTGTTTTGAATCATTTTTGCCAACTCTTGTTTCCCCTGGTGACTGTGAATCCATACGTACTATGTAGTAGTTCTGGAGTAACCATGGACAAAGTCCGAGATTTTGTCGTGGAAAATCGGTGAAGTTCTTCTTTGGTGGGGGGCTCGCGGCCGCGATTCCGGCGAAAATTCAAATTTATCAACGAAAATTCAAATTTTCATCACCAAAATTTGCGAAAAAAAAATTTCCGACGAATTTTTTTGTTCGTGACAAAATAGCGGGTTTTTCAATTTCGTGGCAAAATTCGTGGGAAATTTCTCACGAATTTTACCACGAAATTGAAAAAAGCCGCCTATGCCGAAAATTTGAATTTCGTTGCAAATTACCAACGAAAAATTAAAATTTTTTGCCGCAAAAAATTTTCGACGCTGATTTTTTCGTCGCTAATTCGTCGGAAATTCGTTTTGCCACGAAATTTATCAGAAAAAATTACCAACGAATTTTGCCACGATTTTTGCAACGAATAATTAGCGACGAACTTTCTAACGAACTTTGCAACTAATTTTCCAACGAATTTTGCGACGAAATTTTTTTTTCGCAAATTACCAACGAAAATTTAAATTTTTTGTCGCAAAAATTTGCGACGACGAATTACCAACGAATTTTTGTTCGTTGCTAATTTCATTGGAAATTCGTTTTCCAACGAATTTTGCCAAATTTTTCGTTGGGAAATTCGCGACGAAATTTGCAACGAAATTTCCAAGGAATTTATCCACGAATTTACCCACGAATAATTACCGATGAATTTTGCCACGAGTTTTCCAACGAATAATTAGCAACGAATTTTCCAACGAACTTTCCAAGGAATTTAGCCACTAATTTACTCACGAAGTTTCCAATGAAATTTCCAACGAAAAAATTTTCGTCGCAAATTTCCAACGAAAATTAAAATTTTTTGTTGGAAAATTTTCCGACGACGAATTACCCACGAATTTTTTTTTGTTGGAAAATTTGTTGGAAATTCGTTTTCCAACGAATTTTTCAGAATTTTTCGTTAGAAATTTTGTCGGAAAAAACATGTTTTTTTGTAGTGTAATCTTATTGCAAATATTTTGAATATCTTGATTTTATGGCTAGGTTATCACTTGGGCAATTTTGATGAACCAAGCAAGTCAATTTGGATTTTGTAGCATCGGACTCTCTTCTTTCTTTTTTTTGGGTAAATGATGCAAATGCTCAATGAATTTTGACTTAATGTACAATGAGATTTTGAAATTTTAACCTAATGTGTAATGACATCTCTAAAATTTTAATTTGTTCAATGTGATTCTTGGACTTTTGGTACATATTCAATTTAGTCCCTAGACTATATGAAAATTAATGTTCAATGTTGTCTTCAAACAAATTAAAAGTTTAGAGACGACATTGCATATTGAGTTAAAACTCATGGACCACATTAGACAAATTTAAAGTACATGGACCACATTATATATTAAGCCAATGTTGAGAGAATATTTATGTCATTATCCATTCTTTTCCATATTCCTACTTCATTCTAGACAATGATGTAGGACCAAGCTGACTTGAAGTTTGGGCCTAATTTGTTCCCAAGCCCGCCGTAATCTGAAAAGAACATGTATATGTTTTAATTGGCCGGAGCTAGAGCCAAGAATGGGCGGTCAAGGCTTTACATTCATAAGCTTATTATCAGTTTGTGTAACCAAGATGTGATTATTGTTCGGCCTGAATATGCACAAGTTCTTGAAAACGAGAAATAATGATAGATAAAAAATTCGATTTAACAATGTTCCGCGAAATGATGTCGTGAAGAACTATTGGTAATATCTATGTAAATCTTATCACTTCGATCAGTTTTCTATCATTGCATTCTAGTGAAAAAAATGCCAAATTTGGTTAAAAGAGAGACATTATTACGCAGCGAAAACATGCAGACCTTTAGGAAAATTTCATACGAAGCGAGGTGATATATAATTCTTAGATCACGCAAGACCCACACTACACGACTTATCTCAAATATTTTCCCCTGAAGCTAACATTTCTCTCGGCATATCGTTTTGATTGTTCGAACACAGACGCGTTGCGGGTGATGATAAGCTGTCAACAGGATCAAATCCCAATTCGACGTGGAAAGTGGCAGCCTGAAAATAATCCAATAGATTTGTTTCCTTAAAAAGGTCAATCATTTTCAAGGCTAGGATTAGTGGGTGTTGTAAAAATCAATGGCTTCGAATCAAAAGAGCAATCAAGTCGGACTTTGAGGCGTGATATCACTTTCCTTAAGGATTTATTTGCCCCACAATGTTGCTAATGGTCACCGGCAAAAATTCTCCAGTATACAACAAAGTCTCAAAATTGAGAATACTAGATAGCAATTCTAGTATTTCTCCAGAGTCTCTCTAAGAAACAATTGAAAAATGATGGCCGCAGCTTTTCTTGAAAATACTTGAAAATGATATTGTTCTTTTTCTTGCCGAAAACTGACATATATAGAAATCGATTTTAAAGAACATAGGCAACTCTTCACGAAAGGTTGCAAAGTTAACCAAGATTTCTCTTCGGAAGAAGTTGCAAACTGAACAAATGCAACCCTTCGGGAAAGATTAAAAACTGAACAAGTATAATTTTCAAAAGTTGTCTTGAAAAGACACATGTAAAATTCGGAATAAAATAAAAAATATATAAATAAAATTCCGAATTTTCATAATTTCAAAAATTATTTAATAAACAAAAAACAATCTTTCAACTAATAAAGATTAATGAGATAACCTTACGAAATAAAATAAAATAAAAATAAAGGGATTAGTGCTAATCGCGCCAAAATCGCGCAATTATTCGCTCACCCGCACGCGGGTATTGTGTGGACTAGCACACACCCCATTGTCTTCACTCTAAGGAGCAAGAAGATATTTACAGTTATAAAGTGGTACGCCTTCTCAAAACTTTCCTATATGGGACAAAGGAAAGAGCATTATTTTGTTTGTTTTACAAACAAACATCCAACAGTGGGTTTTCATATGGTTCAACCGTAGACTTTCCGAGACTTTTAGACGGGTAAATAAATCTGTTCATGTCCTAAACTTGGCCAACGTTGTGACTCGCATCATCACTTCACTTCCAAATTCGATCATGACGCAGAAAATCACGTAATACCATGACTACGTGAGTGAGATCTCATCAGGATAGTAATTTCCTATGGCGGCATAACATTTGCTAATTGGAAAAAACATTTGAGTGGTCCTTATTGGATTTGCGTGGCATCTCTTGTACCTTTCATGCGACAGCCGAGCCCTCAAGAGCAACTGCTTGAATGACTTGTCATCTGCAGACTGCAACAAACAAGATATCGTACCTTTTTCTGCAAAATATATTTAAAGAATGACCAAAAACACTGATTGGCACCTTACTATATTATATTTTATTGTGTATGGTAGTCAATTCGACTATATTGACTCATGCCTAATCGTATTTTGACCAGACAAAAAGAGCAACCTCCTTGTCCTTTAGTGCGATTTAGAGAAGTGCTTATATTTTGGTATTTTCAGAGCAAGTTTTGAAGATCCCAACTATAGTAATCTATTGTTTACTTTTAAGTTATTTTTTTGGTCAGATATTGTTTACTTATAAGTTTAGAGATTCAAATATCTACTTATCTAACCAACACTAGCATGCCAAGTATATGAGAAACATTGTATCCAGTAGATTTTGCATTTTTGGCTCTCTCGCTCGTATGAATACTACAACTTCTTTTGGGAAAATTGTCTGAAAAGGTAAAATCTATTGTACTTTTGAAAATTCAGTCATATATTTTTTAATTGTGTCAATTTAGTCATAAACCTTTTCTCGTACATTTTGCCAATTGAGTTCATTTAGTTAATTTTGATTGGAAATTGTTAACGTGAACGCTAGCTGTTAATGAGGCCTAACGAGGGACGAACGACTCTCGTTGGCCACAGTAAAAAAGAAAAGAAGGAAAGGAGAAGAAAAGAATAGAAATTAAAAAAATATTATTAAAAATTGTTCACGTTAGTACCAATTGTGCCATATAGGATAGTTGGCGTTCATGTCAGCGATTGACAGCTAAAATTGATCGGATGGACTCAATTGGTAAAACGTGAAAAGATTTAGAATTCAATTGGTAAACTTAAAAGGTTTATGATTGAATTGGTAAAAATGCAATAGATTTATGACTTTTTTGTATAATTTTCCCACAACTTTCATCGCATTCAAAGTGATACTTGTAGAAAGAATGTATAGAATAGCGTGACGTTGCGTGTGCCTCCAACCCACTTAGAATATCTTAGAAAGGTTCAAATTCCGTTATTTATTTAGGAAAAACATCTCTATTTTCGACCCAATATAGCATCGAACTAAGATACTTTTGGGTATAAATACCGCCGAACTAAAGTGCAAAGTACGAGAAAGAAGCGACAATTTTGGAAGGATATATCTGAATCAAAAGGAGAAAAATGTTTCATTTGATGGCGACGTACACGCATTTGATGTCCAATTGCCACAGGTCACAACCTCGTATGGAATGTTTTGCCATGAGAAGATGTGCTCAAACTCTAGGATCTGGGGAGACGGTCACTTGCATAGCAAGTCGTCATCGTCATTTGGGATTTCTTTCCATGCACGAAACAATTACATTCACCCGACCACTTATAAAAACGAGTATAATTCATGGTTTTCCTCATCATCCGGCAAAACCCACAACCAAAGAAGAAAAAAAGAGCGAGGAAGAGAAATGGATAAAGCCACGGGAAAAACACCAGTGATCACAGTGGACTCTAGCCCTTCTTCTGATTCCTCAAGCAATGTCTCAGCGACTCCAGACCACGGTGACACTGCATGCAAACTACTTGTCCTTGCTCATGAAGCTGCCAAGAACCAAACGAAGATGGTAGAGGAAGTTGGTGAGATTCCCGGCGCTGCCGATGCCCGTCTCTTGCTCGATCTGACCCTTGTGAATGCTGGCTTGTGCCTCGACGATCCCTTGCGCTCCAACAAAGTCAAGGAGTCCTCTTCATCGGACAACAGTGCCCGCGACGAGCCACCCCCTGCCAATAGGGTTTTCAGCTGCGCCTATTGCAAGAAAAACTTTACATCCTGGCAGGCGCTCGGCGGCCACCAGAACGCACACAGGCTTGAGCGTTTGATAGCGAAAAGGCACCAAGAAATTGCTGCCATGAACAGGCACGGGCCGCCTTCCACTATGAGATATGGTTATGGTGGTTTCAATGCGCTCTATTTGAATGTCCCTCGATTCCCTGCTTTCGGACCACTCAACCAACTGGCCCCGCCCGGCGTGGGGATGGATCAGCCCATGGTCCAAAGGGTCCAACCATCATGGAGCCAGCTCGGGCATCCGCCGATGATGGCCTCACCCCCACCAAGGATGGACGGCATGCCTTATGTTCCTACTAATTGCAATAATAATGTCAACAATGGTGGATTTGTGGGCCAATTTCTTCCTCCTCCAGCATTTGATCATCCCGAACGGGGGGGTGGTGCAGTGATGCACAGCTTTAAAGGTCCTTCAAGCATTCCCAGCCCGAATGTGCCAATGAATACGGTCGCTAATGGCGGGGGCAGCAGCTGCGGAGGCGGCGGCAGCAGTGGCAATCGTCATGTCCTACCAGGGAAGAGGGATGTTCGGCCAATGACTGACCATGGAGAACTAGATTTGACCCTCAAGCTATAAGTTCATTAGCAAGTTTTTTCTTTTGGTCAAACGTTGGCAAGTTGAATAAATAATTAATGTGTTCATGATTTAAGTTGTGGTGGATTTTATGTTGTTGCAGGGTCTTTAATGTGTTCATGAATCGAATAAATAATTGCCTTTATAATTTAATTGGGTCTTAATCTTTTTTTTTTCGAATAGTTAAGTTAATTGATTATTGGATTCTCTTAACATCGATACTGTGATACTACATTGCTTTTATGATGCATCGGATCTTCTTTCCAAATGAAACAATAAGAACAACGGTCGTTCTTTAGTTGTCTAACTCCAATTCAATTTGCTCTTATCCGTAATTGCTAAAACCCATCTCCAGTTATATTTACTAACAATCCGTTAAGCGTTAGGGTTGCGGTTTTTCGTTATTAGATGATTCAAAGACGTCATCATGATAGGAATCACTGCAGAAACTATAGATGAATCACACACATTAAATTAGTTTCTATTAAAATCTAGATTCATTGCCTAATCAAGCAAGGGAAGTTACTTTGCATGGAGGAACCAAATTTAGAATTGATCACTGGGAGAGAGTCCAGCTAAACCAACTTGAAATACGTGCCTAATTTTTTCCCAAGCCTGCCGTAATCTAAAATGTACATTCGAATGTATGATTGGCGGGCAAGGCGTTTTGATATGGAGCCCTTGCCACTACCCCTCCCGTCCGTCCTTTGCCTCTCAAGCTTGGACAATTAGTTGAGCGTGCTCTCTATAACCCAAATTGGTACTTTTTA
This sequence comes from Syzygium jambos, assembly GCA_031216235.1. NCBI lineage: Eukaryota > Viridiplantae > Streptophyta > Magnoliopsida > Myrtales > Myrtaceae > Syzygium > Syzygium jambos. Next base: position 16,963,926 of record CM062229.1, read on the forward strand.
TTCAATTCATGAAAGTAGTAATTCCGTTCTTAACCTATTCTATACCGAAAGCAAGCGATGAGTTAATTCATAAACTAAATACTTGTGATATTCGGATGCTGTGGTTAATGTTCCACCTTGAAAAGGCACAAGTATCTCAAAACAAGAATGATGCTGGAAAAAGCACCAAGAAATCCTAAAATTTTCATTTGGACTAATTTAATCTTAAACCTTTTTACATTTGTACCAATTCAATCCATCCGGTCAAGTTAGGCTGGAAATTGTTGATATGGATACCAATCATCCTATGTGAAACGGCCGGCACTGACGTTGACAAATTTTTTTTATATAAAATTTATAATTTACAATTAACTTTTTCCCTTTGTTCTTATTTTTTCCTTTTCTTTTTCTTTGGCTTGTGGCTGGTGGCAATCGGCCACAAGTGAGGGTTGCCCTCGCCATATTCGGCGAAGGTCGCCCTCGTCTAGGCAACAAGGGTTGAGCCCTTGCCTATGGATGGTCACGGGCCATGGCTGAGTATCGGCCACAGCCCAAAGGAAGAAAAGGAAAAAATGGAAAGAAAAAAAGGGAAGGAAAAAAAAAAAAGAAGGGTATTTTTCTTAGAAAATTAATAAAAAAATTAGAAAATTTATTAAAAAATCATAAAAAATTTTCCACATTAGTGCTAACCACACTACGTAGGATAGACAACATCAACGTTAGTAATTTTTGACCTAAATTAGCCAAATAAACCGAATTGGTACCAATGTGAAAAGGTTTAGGACTAAATTAGTTTAATTGAAATATTGAAGACTGAATTGGTACCAATGCAATAGATTTATGACTTTTTTTTGATACTTTTCCCAAATAATGATAGATGCAAAATTTGATTTAATAACGCTCCACGAAATAATGTGGTTGGTACTCTTTGATTTGTCTCAATTTGGTCATGCAACTCCATAAAAAATGTACGAAAGTGATATTCTCTATTTGCCATAGCATGTAGTATCTACGTTGGCACGAGGGATTGCCAAAGGATTTTGGAAAAGTTAAACCAAATGCAATGTTGTAATGGCACCACGCTTCTGTGCTTGATGAAAATAGATGAACAGGGATGTTGATTCTTTATCTCACAATACGATCTTAATACCAACCGTCTAATACATACCTTATTTACATAATCAATGGAAGAGATTATCTGAAACATTAAAAGAAGCACTTTATGGGTTGGAAAATCTTCATATGATAAACGGAATGTTTTTTTTTGGGTTAATACCAAAAAAAACCCCAAGTTGGTATACTTGTGACAAATTTACCCTGAAATAATTTTTTGACAATCAAAAGCCTCAAACTGGTACATTTATGATCAATTTACCTTAAACTAATTTTTTGACTACTGAAAACTTTAAATCAATACATTTGTGACAAATTTACCTTCTATTAAATTGGATTAATATCACGAAAAATTACTAATTGATAAATTTATGAAAAACAGATTGGTAAAACTCCAAACTGGAACTCTCGTCAACTGTCACTTATCATCCAACTTAGCAATTTGACGGTAAAATTTAACGAAAACTAAGAGAGGATAAATTTGTCACATGTGTACCAATTTGGGATTTTGGTAATTAAAAAATTAGTTTGGGGTAAATTTGTCACATGTGTATTGGTTTGGGGTTTTTCGTGGTATTAAACCCTTTATTCTTGGGGCAACTATTATGATGATTTTGGAGAAAAAACATGTTGACTTTCTTAGTCATTTCTCTGCTAACTAGCATTCTAATATTACCAATACATAACCCTTAATGCATAGTAAAAATCAGAAAAGAAAAAAAAATTGCCTTCTCTCTCTCCCTCTCAACACCCATGGACACCATCGAGGCAATCCACCTCGTTGTGATGGTCACATCATCTCCACTGCTCGGCCCAATCACATGCCACCATCTCTTATGTGGGCCTCATCGTCGCGCACCATCACGTTAGGAATGATTAGTTCCAAGATGGATCGATTCTCACCCAAGAACTTGGAATCTACCTAGTTAGGATTGATTTTCAATTTGTGGAATCGAGAACTGACCATATTAACCTTAGAATTGGCCCGAACTCGATCAACCTGTTTGGGATCAACCTGGGAACCGGTAAATTTCTCTTTTTTCTTTTTGCAGTGACATCACTTGGATTGAGATCTCCCTGCTCAAAGATACTAACCTGTCAAGTGGTCAATCACTAAATGCTACCCAAGAAACAATTCAATAACTAGGGTGTATTTATTCGTATGTTTCGTGTAGGGGTGACTGATTCTAAGTTCCATATAGGTTCCAAGTGGAACCTGTGGGAACAGGTTCCTCATTTTTTTGGAACCTGAAGTCTATCCTACATATCTTGGAATTTGGAACCTATCCTGCATGTCTTGGAACCGGAACCTACCTTTTCACAGGTTCAGGGTCGGTTCTAATGTCTATCTAAGTTCCACCTGTATTATTAATGGAAAGATTATAGTGACTCATCATTTTTAATGACCACCATTTGTTACTACAATCAACTGACCACATCTTATATATATAGACACACGAAGAATATGATCCATTAACAAAGTAAAAGCCTTAGTCATAAAAAGGAAGCTCATACTAGCGGTTTCATATTTATGCACTCATCATTGGACACCATGGAATACCATATGATTGTGCTATAAGAATTATACTCTAAGTTTGAGCTTGAGTTTCGCTTATCCTTTAACTCTAGGATAGCATTTGTATTTATAGAGTTTGTCTTCTAGCTGTTACAGTAATTACATAAGATAAGAGTAGACTAATTCAAATATTTTGAATTTTGAATTAGTCCGTTATAGTAGTAACTAGAGTAATAACTACATCCGTTATAATAATAACTATACTAATAATTAATTGAGATAAGAATGGACTAATTCAAAATATTTTGAATTAGAATGAGCTATGCATTATTATCCTTAATGGGCCCTTGCAAGTTGAAGGTGGTCTTTTGGATGATCTTCAACTTGGATCTGAGCATATCATGACGACACCTTGTAAGAGGCTTGGTGAAGATATCCGCTATTTGGTCATGTGTGGATATGAAGCTAACCTCAAGTTTGCGTTGTGATACTAAATGGCAGACAAAGTGAAAGTCTACCTCGATATGCTTTGTTCTAGCATGAAAAAGTGCCTTCACCATAAGATACGTTGCCCTTAGGCTGTCGCACCAAAGGATAGAAGGTTTTTGTTGAGAGATGCCTAATTCTTGTAACAGTGATTGCAACCATACCACTTCTACCGTGGCGTTTGCCAATTCCCGATACTCAGATTCGATTGAGGAACGTGCAATGGTATGCTGCTTTTTGGCTGACCAAGAAATTAGATTTTGATCCACATAAATTGCATAACCTCCTGTTGAGCGCCTATTAGTGGGACAACTGGCCTAGTCCACATCACTGTGTGTGTGTAGTTTTGTGGTGGAGTGGGAATTGATGAACAATTCATGCGAAAACGGTTTCCTTTAAGTAGTGTAGGATTTGCTTTACCATAGTCCAGTGGTCTCTTGTTGGTTCTTTCAAGAACTGGCAGACTTTGTTTATCGCATAAGAGATATTTGGTCGAGTCAGGATGACATACTGAAGAGCTCCTATGGTACTCCTATACAAAGTAGCATCTTCAAGTGGCTTACTGTGACATCCTGATTCTGGCTCACCTATTTTAATGTGTAGAGAATAACATTTGGAAATGTTATTTCGCAATTGCTATTGAGGAATAGTCTTTGGGTGATTAATTCAGGTTTTATCTACCTTTCTTTTGTGAATTATCGGTCATGCAATGATCATGGTTTTGAGGTGTAAGAGCTTTATATAATTTCTATTGATGTGGCGTGGAATCTAAAGGGCTTAGTGATGGTGGCACCTTGCATTTTTGACTCATGGGGTTTATTAGCAAGTAAAAATGGTTCGGTGGAAATATTGTAAATTTTGGAAATTACAGGGGTATTTTTGGGAAAAAAAGGCCATTTATAAGTCAAACTTTATTTTCCTTTGGAATCCGCTGACCCCTTTCCTCTCTTTGTCCTTGCCGCTGTCAACCTTCTTCTTTGTCTTTGATTGTTGCTTCTTAGTTGACATCTCCTCCATAAGTCCAATTCAACGAGATAAAACCAAAATTCCTTCTCTCTCTCTCTCTCTCCCTCCTTGTCACTTTATAATCTTTATTTGATATAATTTGGAGTCAAATTATTTGAGTTGTGATGATTATTTAGCCAAGAAAGTCTCTCTTTGTCACGCCCCACACCCTAATCCCCTAGTTTCACTCACGACACCCCTCTTACATAGGTCATTTAATTGCGATGTCTTAGGAGGTGTCGCCGACCCATCGTGTTAACTAATGAGTAAGCACATGCAGAAGCAAATTCTAATATCACCCAACCAAACAGCACAATAGGGATAGCATAGGAAACACATTCACCAAAAGCATGCTTCACATATTTATTCATCAAGACGTTTGGATGCTAGCAAAATACAAACGTGTAACTACGGCTCTTTATTCGAATCGAACAAAAGGGGTCGGGGTTGGACCAATCTCCTCTATCTACAAGGGCCTCCTAAGAAAGACAGGACTCCTTTATACTCGGATATGCTATGGCTCCTCTATAGGGTTGTAGTTTGGGCCTGAATCAGGATCACTAACGAGATCGCCAGGGACATTCGACCCCGAAGCATCCCACGAAATCGCACCAGGCACACTCAGCTATCACATCCCGATTTTTGTGCTTGGGAAGCCGCAGGTAAATTGTAATATCCTCAATTTCAATCCCTGGGATTTGGCTATGGGTTAAGTTTGGCGGTTTTCCAATCAGAATTAAATTGTTTTCTCTTGTTTTGGAAAACCGTATTTCGGATCATTTGTACCCCTTCGTTTTGTTATTATTGGGGAGATTTTTGTGATCCGAATTTCCAAACGCTTTCTTCTGGAAAGTTGTTCCAAACATTTTGAAGTTTTACATGATTTAATTTCAGAATTTTTGGAATTGAGATGAGTGATACAATGGTCTCATTTTCGGACCATGAGAAACTGCCTAGAATGGGTTTTTCAGTGATGTTCACACCGTCTTGATTTTCTACAAGCTTTTCTGGGCAGATTTTGGAAAAGTTTCCTTCACGAAAGTTGTTGAGAACTTATTTTTCTATAACATGTATAAATTTGGGAATTTTCCGAGATGATTTGGATGCTGGACAGAGCTTATTTTGAGAAACAAAAATGCTGTTCCAGTGAACTGTTTTTGGTCTGTCTTTGAGTGACTGAAAATGGTATTTAAAGAGAGATTTAGATTTTGTGTTCTTCATGAAAAATGTTTATTAAGGTCTTGTTTATGACATATCCGAATTTGAGAATTTTCGGAGTTCATTTACTATGATTTCAAGTCCGATTTCGTGAACAGTGCAAAATTGCCCGGTTTTGCCAGATTTCAAAGATTCAGCATTTTCTATACGAAAACGTTGGAATTTGGACTTGGTGTCTTCTAGTGATTTAAAGTACACGTTCCGAGCTTTCAAATGAGATATTTTATGCTTTGATCGGAGGTCAGACCAGGGGAAAACGAAATAGAGAAGCAAGCTTAAAAATGATTGACCAAGAATGAAGCTTGTTCAAGAAGCCTAATTAATGGCTTGTATTAATGCTTGGCCTTCTTTTTCCACAAGTATTTATGAAGCCATTTATGAAGTCTTGACTTTTGGGACTTAGGCCATTAATGAAAGGATGACACGCGCGCTTACCTCATTGCCCCGATGACACGCGCGCTTACCTCATCGCCCCGATGACACGTGCGCTTACCTCATCGAATCTTTGGCCCCAAGTTTTGTCTCCCTATAAATAGAAACAAGGCCATTCGGCCAAGGGAGAGAGAAATAGAGAGAGAAAGAGAAAGAAAGAGAGAAAGAAAGAGAGAAAGAAAGAAAAAGCTTACCGGTGAGGCCCGAGTGTTCGTGTCCAAGCCCGAATTTTCCCGAGCTCACCCGTCTCGACCCCCGTTCTTTAAGTTTTGTTTGTCGTTGGGTAAGTGAATTCCTTAATATCGGGAAAGGATGTTGAGATGCGTTGTGACGTGGTTTGCTTGGACCGTGTCTCGGTCGTTTGGTTGGTCGTGGTTGGTTCATTCTCTTGACTTGATCATGTTTCCTGTTTGATGTTGATTTGAGATAGAACCGAGCCTTGATTCGTAAAGTGTGTATGACGTGGCCATGCGTGATGTTCTCTTGTTTGAACTTTGCTGTTGATCTGCCACCGATGCGGGTGCGGTAAGGGCTGACTTATGTTAACGGCGATCGATATATCCTCGCTTGATATTAGTGTTTTCACTTGCTGAGTCTCCCCGACTCACCCCCCCTCCATTTCCCCCCTTCAGGGCCATAGGATGGTCGAACGGACGGCGGCGACAGGAGGAGTTCGAGCCATGTTGGAGTTCGGGGAAAGCGAGGAGCGAGAAATCATAGTGGGGATAGGAAAGCCCAAGCCACGTCGGCCTGTAATTAGAAAAGCCTTCGGAATAGGCTTGTCGAATATGTGTGATGTTTGCCATGGCCCGAAGGGCTTGTTTAAATATGTTTGCATGTTCTGTAATCATAAGGTTTGCTCATGATGTTTGTCTTAATCCCGCTGTTGTTTTTCATGTGATTGTCCCGAGATATGCTTCCGCGTGCGTTTAAAGAAAGATAATAATGAACGGGACGTCACGTTTATATGACCCCGAGGTTGGGGCGTCACATCAGCAGTCCGTCAAAGCACCGGAGAGGTCCCCAATGCTCCTCCCCGAACCACACATACCACACTTTGAAGCGATGAGGAACTAAGTTAGGAAGCCCCTCGTCAACCCAAATGGTGGTCGTGTACTCCGTGTATGTCGTGTCCGTCCCCGGTGCAACGTACTCAACTATCTCAACGTCTTGGTCCACTGGGACCCCAAAACATACTATCCGTGTATCCATACTAAGGGCTTGAAAAGAGGTAAACAACGACAAATGAGAAAATCTCAATAAGCAGAACCGCCAAACCTTGAGTAGGATGAAACTTTGCTTCGAAAAGATGAAGGGTAACTCATCAACTTCGCATGCCACAAAACCATCAATTAAACACTCATACTTCTTCCCTTCCGATGGCATATCAAATTCACATAACTATTCACATGTGAAGTCTTGCTTTCAATCGACATGCGACAATCATGCATATTAATCAAGAATATGTCATGCCACATAATTCACGCACAATGCATCCACACATGTTCCAATTTTTACAACCGCATAGGGCCACGACCAACACTTGCGTTGGTGGTCTTCCGGCGTAACCGGATATCGTCCCGCCCTATCGGGTACGGTATCATCTCAACCTCACTCGAAGATAACATTCAATTAAGAGCATTGTTCCGACTTCCATCGCGAATGGCAATTGAAATCCCTCGGGCATCATCTCTCGCAATTATACGAGTACGGAACCATTTATGTGATCAAGCAAGTATATCAATCATTGAAGCCAATTATTATCTTTCACTTAGGCTAATGCAAGAGTGCTTCATGCTCATGCACTTAGAATATCTAAATTCCGTACACATAAAATGTACTAGAGTAATCGCAAGTTAAAGAAAATAATGCATATATGAAATTGGGGTAAACCTGGGCAGATTGCACAATAACCGAAATCCTTCCAAAATAAATAGTAAATAAACTCCAAAAATTCTAAATTTTGGATATGTCATATAAAACATTGATAAAACATTTCTTATGAAGAACACAAAACCCAGTTCAATATGCAATCATGTCTTTTTTTCATTCAAAGTCAGATCGAAATCAGTTTGTTCGAACAGACTACTCGGTCCTCAAAATACATCTATTTCAGTACCAAAATCACTTTAACAAGCTTCGAAATTTTTATACGTTATAGACAGAAAAATCCTTAACAACTTTTATGAAGGAAGCTTGTTGAAAATAGATTTGAAAAAATTTATAAAAATTCAGAAAGACAAGAAGGTCAGAGAAATAGCATTCTAGGCAGTTTAAACACTGTATGGAGATGGACTTTCGTGAGACCCGAATAACCTCCAAAAATTCCAGATTTAAAATATGTTAAATTTCAAGATGTGAGGAATAAATTTTGTGAAGAACACCACTTCAGATTCGGCCCACAAAGGTGTCTACAAAAATAGTAAGCCGAAACGGTACAGTAATAACAACTCTGGGTTTCAAACCAAACTTCAAAGATTTTAGCCCTAGTTGATACCCACCAATTTTCAGCCCACAAAACTCATTCCACCAGGTCCAATCATCATGCAAAAGCCACTTGAACATCCATAAACACATATGAGGAATCAAGTTCAACTAAGACTAACCTAGAGCCGATATGCATAGAAGAACGCCCTAGCCAAGGTTTAGGGAAACCACTTACTAAACCATTGAAACTCATTCCACCAGGTCCAATCATCATGCAGTGAGCGTTGAGCAGCTCGGCACGGCGTGAACGGCGACAAGACGACAAGCAGCGGGGTGGCGAGCTGACGAGCAGTCTGGCATAGTGGTGGCGATGCTGGACGGCGATGGTGGTGGTGATGCTGGTCGGCGATGGTGGTGGCGTGAGTGAGGGAGAGAAGAGAGGGAGAGGAAGAGAGAAATGAGAGAAATGAGAGTGTTATCATTGAGTGATCTTACAAGGGAGAGAGAGAGTCCAATAATGCACTTTCACTCAAATGCTCTAGGCTTAGGCTAGCTTAGCCTTTAAAAATATCTCCATCAAGTCTCCCCTCCTAAGATAATCATACCTACTAGAATTAGGCACATGCAAGAGGCTTATGGGATAACAATTCTAGAAGCTTAACCAAGTTGATCCTCATATCTTTTTTCCCCCAAAAGTGGCGCCCAAGCCACTATGATAAGACCAAAAATTTGTCTCATCTCCATCAAGACTTCTAGAAATTGCACACAAATGAAAATTACATGTTAATCAATCATAGGACATCAATCAAGCACATTGTACATTAATGTGCAACATTCAAATAATTAAATCAAGGTCCAATATGATAAGATGGCCTTACCTTCTTGATTGGCGCCTAACAAAGTCCGAATAAATTCAATATTGCGCAATTAATTGGTGTTAGAATTGAGGATGTCACACACTCTCTCTCTCTTCTCCCTTTTACACGGCCGGACCCTATCTCTGTTCTTTTTCTTCAATTCTTATCTTGCTTTATTGAAGAAGTGTTGAGTCCAATTATGTGTGAGCAATGATAACTTTTGAGCTAAGGTCTTTCTTCTTTTTTCTTCTCTTTTCTTCTCTCTTTCTCTCCCTCACGCCGACCTCTCTCCCTCTTCCCCTTCATTTCTTTTGTCCTGTCTCAATTGATAATCTTTGAAGTCCATATGTTGTATTAGATAATATTTGGAGTTGCATCAATTGAGAATGATGATGAGTCTTGACTTTATGGCTTTCTTCTTTCTATCTTTCTTCTTTTTCTCTTTCTCTTTCATTTCTTCTCCTCCATTGACTGAATTGCCTTTCTCCATTGTGCTCTCTCTTTACTCTCGTTTCCTCATCATTTGTCTTCTTGAGATCTCGTTGGTTTCCTCTCCGTGAAGCTTGAGTTCCGGCGTACCTCGAGAAAGACGAAGGACGAAGCTTTACAATCGTATCTAAGGCGAGTATTCTTGTCACGCCCCGTACCCCACGAAGCATGATCATCCGCGTAGGTCGAAATAAAATGTGACGCTCCCAGGATTGCATCACCGACCCAAAACCCAAATCAGAGAAAAACAAACGTCACATGCGGAAACCACGTATATATATATATATACACCCAGACATGCAATTATAACCATGAATAGCAATAAGCATTAATATACTAAAGAAATACTCACATATAAGCACCCTTTTAAAAACTTTATACAAACTATTTATTTACAACCAAAAAGAATACATAACAAGGCCACTAAACAAAAAGGATCGGTGGCCTAGGGTGTCAGCTAACTACCCAGGGAGAGTTACATCAAAAAGAGGGGTTAATCTAAACTCCTACTCTTGGGATCTACCCTACGGCTCCTCGCCAGGATTGGATGGCGCTGCTGATTCTTCAGACGAGTCCTCCTCCGACAGAACTTCCTCGTCTGACCCCACTTCTGCCACTTCTCCAGCTGGCTCACCGTTCTCTCCCACTACCTCCAGATTCAGTTCTTCGTCTTCCTCCTCAATTATATCGTCAGCTATAACTTGCTCACCACCTTGCACTTCGTCCATTGGTATCGGTCCATCCACCGTATCGCCCACGCTACTTACACTAAGGGAGGCGGGAGGATCAGAGACTTCTCCACTCACCATTTGGGGAATCATGACGCCGTTAACATCTACTGGAACATCAAAAGTCCTCATCGGAGGTCCAGTGACACCATTAGCTCCCCTATAAAACCAGGCTACGTACTCCTGAGTCTCGTTGTGATCTTCTCCCACATCTATCAGTACAACCGATTGATATCTGACATATGCTGATCCATCTCCACAAGGATGAACACTAACACCTCGTTGAATTCTATGTGGATATCCAAAAAGAGGGGCCCTCCTCGGCATCCTATGGACGGGGGTCTGAAAATCGGTTTTACCACAACCGTGAGATAAACTCAGCAAGTAAAATCTCTAATCCTAAACTAGGCTAACGTGCACCTCCAGAAATAAATAAAACACACAATTCACTGAACCAGTAATTAAATCAATATAAGTTCACATGGGCTCACAGCCCGATTCCAATATTCCAGCCCTGCAGGTTAGGCTTTCGATATCAATATAATTCATAGACAATTAAATCGACCCGAAGGCCATGACCCAATGGTCATTAATCACTCGACCCGAAGGCCCGACCCGTCGGTCACAGTTATATATCGACCCGAAGGCCTGACCCGTCGGTCACAATCACACTCGACCCGTAGGCCTGACCCGTCGGTCACAGTTATATATCGACCCGAAGGCCTGACCCGTCGGTCACAATCACACTCGACCCGTAGGCCTGACCCGTCGGTCACAGTTATATATCGACCCGAAGGCCTGACCCGTCGGTCACAATCACACTCGACCCGTAGGCCTGACCCGTCGGTCACAGTCAATGTGGAATTTCACAATCAAGTTCCATTTGATTCCCATCGGGCTTAAGACAATTTCAATTTATTTCATATCAAGGCCCGTTCAAATTCCAATTGGGCTCAATCTAGTCCAAGCCAATCCACATTCAAAGGCCCAATTTAATATTCTAATGGGCTCAATCAATTCAAGACAATTTACATTCAAGGCCCATTTAAATTCTCATTGGGCTCATTTAATTCCAATTGGGCTTCAACAATTTCAATTCAATTCACAATCTAGGCCCATTTCAAAATTATCCAACTTGGGCCCATTTAAATTATCCAACTTGGGCCCATTTAAATTCTCCAACTTGGGCCCATTTAAAATTCTCCAATTTGGGCCCAAATAACACAAAATTCGGAGCCCATGTAGCCCACACCAATTCAGCCCACCAATCCTCTCCTAATTACCACTAAACCAATGTAATTAGTCCTAATTAAGTCCACTAACCATCCATTACACAAAACACACTTAATTAGGCTCTAATTACCACAATTAAGCCCTTAATCTAGCACAATTAAGACTAATTCAGCGATTAGTGGTTTTACTCGCCTATTAGCGACGCGAGACGACGGGAGCGAGCGGCCGATGACCGGCGAGCGGTACAATCGGCGGCGGCGCTCCAAGGCAAGCCGGCGGCCTACGGCGGTCCGGCAAGCTCACGGCCTCCTCACGGCCAGAACAGGGAAAGCTTCGGTGGGGGTTGGCTGAGGATGCAGGAGAGAGAGAGGGTGAGGGTGAGGCCGGTCAGTGGGGCGGTGCACGGCGGCGCGGCCAGGCGGACGAGCCCAGCGACGGCGACGGCGTCCTTGTCGCGCCTCGGCTGGAGCGGCTGCAACGGGCGGTCACGGGCGGCGGGAGAGGGAGGCAGGGTTGCGACTGGGCTGGGGACGGCACCAGGGGTCGGCACTCGGCGGTCGGCGGCCAGCAGCTCCGGCAAAACCTGCTGTTCCGGCGTGAACAGTGGACTGGCGGTGCTGATCGGTGGAGGAGGGAGCGGCCGAGAGGATTTCGGGAGAGGAGAGAGAGAATTGCGGGGAGAGAGAAAGCTGAGGAGAGAGAGAGAGAGTCAAAGATGGTCAAGGGAGGGGGTGAGTGGATGCCACATGTCACAATCTAGCCCATTATGCCCAAAATGCCCTTGATCCAAAGGTTCATATCCATTCTCATCCAATAATGCAAGGGTAAAATGGTCATTTGCCCCTAACCATGGTTAACCAACCCTAGTTAACCTTACCCAACCTTGGTTAAGCTCCAAAATTAATTCAAAATTCGAAATAAACCAAAAATGGCCTAGGGGCAATTCCGTCATTTTTCTGTCCGGAACCGAAATTCCAATTTTCGCACATACCGGTCCTAAATATTCATGTGATACCTAATCCAGAGTCGGAATCGCGAAATTCGCTTTCTAAGCCCTCGAAAATCCTCTGTGAAGTTTCCGGGAATAAAATAATATTATTTTCCAATTTTTGCCGAAATTCCACTTTCTGTCCAGAATCATTCCAAACACACTCGGATACCCCAAAATGACGTTGGCCGCGAAAATTAACCTCAAACGGCCTCCGAAATCGGCCTCGGCGTTCTCAGGGGCAAAATGGTCTTTTTCTCACTTTCTGCCGAATCTTCAGTTTTCAACTGTTTTAATCTCAAACATGAATGGCCAATACCAATTGACGTCCGTCTTGCAAAATAGTCATAATTACCCTTGAGATTTTGATATCAAAACTCGGGTCCAATATTGTAATCTCAATATGCTCGTTTCGCAGTTTTAGGGTCTCTCACTAACGAGCGGCAGTTTAGGCGTTACGCGTATCGACCTAAGATTGTCCGAATCGTGATGGTCTAAATTTCGAGAGAACGAGAGGAATTATCACTAGTACCAGGGTCGCGATCGTTTGGATTACAATCAGGTTTCATTCGTCAGATGTACTTTCGGTCGTGCGAAATCACTCGCGATCCGATCGTACGTTACTGACAAAATCAACCAGTCATTTTCCTAAGACCGGCCTATATTGGCTCAAAATATTTCCTCAACGTTCTTCAAAATCAGCGTTCAGTCGCGATTGGGTTCTCGGTCCACGTACCTGTTCCTATTTAGCCTTTCTCATATGGTTAGTATCCCGAGACTGATCAGGTCCAGGCGAGACTTACTAAAATTACACGAGAATAAATATACACTTTATTGGTCCCGATAACGGGTCAAAATTCAGGATGTTACAACTCTTCCCCCCTTACAAAAATTTCGTCCTCGAAATTTGCACTTCAAACCGGCTCCTCAAACAACTGGGGGTGTTGACGTCGCATGGCTTCTTCGCTTTCCCAAGTAGCGCCCTCTGTTCCGTGGTGCTCCCAAACTACCTTCACCATCGGGATTGTCTTGTTCCGAAGTACTCGATCCTTCCTATCTTCGATTCTGACCGGTCTCTCCACGTACGACACCCTATCGTCCACGTCTATTTCTTCGTACCTTAGAACGTGTGTCGGATCCGGTTCATACTTTCTCAACATCGACACGTGGAAGACATTATGTATCTGGGACAAATTCGGTGGCAAGGCTAGTCTGTACGCCATATCGCCAATCTTTTCCAGAATTTCAAACGGCCCAACAAATCTCGGACTCAACTTTCCTTTCTTGCCAAATCGGGATAATCCCTTCATAGGCGACACCTTGAGAAACACATGATCCCCAACTTGAAATTCCAGATGTCGACGTCTCCGATCGGCATAACTTTTCTGTCGGCTCTGTGCTGTCTTTAACCTTTCTCTAATGATCTCTACAGCTTCCACTGTTTGCTGTACCAACTCTGGGCCCGTAATGCTCCGTTCTCCCACTTCATCCCAGCACACGGGAGTCCTACACGCTCTGCCATACAAGGCTTCAAACGGGGCCATTTGAATACTCTGCTGATAACTGTTATTATATGCAAATTCAACCAGATGCAGCTGTTCTTCCCATTTACCCTGAAAATCCACCACGCAAGCCCTCAACATATCCTCAAGGGTCTGGATTGTTCTTTCTGATTGCCCATCGGTCTGCGGATGATAAGCTGTACTGAACTGCACCTTTGTCCCCAAAGCTGTCTGCAGACTTTTCCAGAAGTTCGCTGTAAACCTCGGATCACGATCTGAAGTAATCGTCACTGGCACTCCGTGCAGTCTCACAATCTGTCTTACATACAGCTCCGCATACTTTTCTAACTCCAAATCCTTACGTACTGCCAGAAAATGCGCTGACTTAGTCAGTCTATCCACTATCACCCAAATGGAATCATGCCCTCTCTGACTCTTTGGTAATCCCGTTACGAAGTCCATGGTAATATGTTCCCATTTCCACTCAGGGATTTCCAATGGTCGCAGCAATCCTCCAGGTTTACAGTGCTGTGCCTTTACCTGTTGGCACGTCAAACACTTAGCCACATGCTTGGCTACATCCGCTTTCAATCCATTCCACCAATAGTGTTGCCTTAAATTCTGATACATTTTCGTACTGCCAGGGTGGATACTGTAATTGCTGCGATGAGCTTCTCTCAATATTTCTTCCTTAAGCTCAATATCATCCGGTACACACCATCGTCCTCTATACTTCAGGACTCCATCTTCTGATACCTGGAAGTCTGGCTTCCTTGCCGAGGCATCCATTTCCACAATTTTCTGAATTTCCTGATCCGTGGTTTGTAAAGCCTTAATCTTAGTTTGAATCTCCGGCTCGATCCTCAAAGTAGCCAGCAGATTCGACACATGGCTTAATTCCAATCTAAATTCTGAGTCTCGGATCTTTTCCAATAACGCCCACTCCTTGATCATCATGTGTGCCATGCTAGACTTGCGACTCAATGCATCTGCAACTCGATTTGCCTTCCCGGGATGATACATGATGTCGCAGTCATAATCCTTTAGAAGCTCCATCCATCTACGCTGTCTCATATTCAACTCTTTTTGTGAGAACAGGTATTTGAGACTCTGATGATCCGTATAAATCTGAAACTTTTCCCCACACAGATAATGCCTCCAAATCTTAAGTGCAAAGACGATGGCAGCCAACTCTAAGTCATGCGTCGGATAATTCACTTCATGGGGTCTCAACTGACGTGACGCATACGCAACTACTTTGCCATGTTGCATTAACACACAGCCAAGTCCTTTGAACGAAGCATCACTGTATACTTCAAATCCACCCGGTCCAGAGGGGATAGTCAAGACTGGAGCTGTCGTCAGTCTGTGCTTAAGCTCCTGAAAACTTCGTTCGCACTTATCGTCCCATTCAAACTTAGTTTCCTTTTTCAGTAATCGAGTCAATGGCGTGGCTATCGACGAGAATCCTTCCACGAAACGTCGATAATAGCCAGCTAATCCTAAGAAACTTCTGATCTCTGTCACTGACGTCGGCCTGGGCCACTTAAGCACTGCTTCAATCTTAGTTGGATCCACTGATATTCCTTCTCCCGACACGATATGTCCAAGAAAGGCTACCTTGCTAAGCCAAAATTCACATTTACTGAACTTCGCATAAAGCGCATGTTCTCTCAACGTCCGTAGAACTTCAGTCAAATGCACTTCATGCTCCTCTGAACTCTTCGAATACACTAGAATATCGTCAATGAACACTATGACGAACTGATCCAGAAATTCCTTAAAAACTCTGTTCATCAGATCCATAAAAGCTGCAGGGGCATTCGTTAAACCAAAGGGCATGACTGTAAACTCATAATGCCCGTATCTCGTCCTGAATGCAGTCTTGGGTATATCCTCTTTCCGAATTCTCAACTGATGATACCCTGTCCGTAGATCAATCTTGGAAAATACTGACGCCCCTTGCAACTGATCGAACAAGTCGTCGATCCTTGGCAGTGGATACTTATTCTTTATAGTCACCTGATTCAACTGCCGATAATCTATGCATAATCTCAACGTCCCGTCCTTTTTCTTCACAAACAGGACTGGCGCTCCCCATGGAGACGCACTAGGACGTATAAATCCCTTGTCTAGTAACTCTTGCATCTGAACTTTCAACTCTTTCAATTCCGACAACGACATCCGATACGGGGCCTTAGAAATTGGCTCAGTTCCTGGGGCCAACTCTATTACAAATTCCACTTCTCGTTCTGGTGGCAAACCCGGCAACTCTTGAGGAAAAACCTCGGGGAAATTACACACTACAGAGATTTCTTCCAATTTAGGCTCCACCAATGTCGGATCTTTGACGTTAACCAAATACCCCTCACAACCTTCCTCAAGCATTTCTGTTGCTTCCACTGAGGAAATCCAAGGGATCGAGGTTCCTCCTCGGTTTCCCTGAAATTCAAACTTAGGACGACCAATCGGATTAAATTGGATCGTCCTGCTGCCGCAATCCATAACGGCTTTCTGTTTAGTCAGCCAATCCATACCAATGATCACATCAAAGTCATACATGGCTAACACAGCTAAATCAATTCTTTCCTCAACATTTCCAATCACAATTTTACAATCCAAACACCCCAACGATACTAGCACCCTATCATGCAGTGGGGTCGTCACACACAACATAACCTCAAGTAAGACAGGCTCCAGACCAACCAATCTAACAAACTGCTCAGAAATAAATGAATGGGTTGCCCCGGGATCAAATAACGCATATGCCGAATGATTGCAAAGAGATACGGTACCTGTGACCACACCCGGCGCGTCCTCAGCATCCTTTCGCGCCAACGCGTATACTCGTCCTTGCGCAGGCGGTCTGCCCTGAATAGCCGGTGGGGGATTTCCGGCCTGATTTCCAATTCTGAGCGGCTGCTGCGGTTGTCCTGGGGGTCCCAAAAGTCGTTGCTGGGGGCAATTCTTTATCTGGTGCCCCATACTTCCACAACGAAAGCAAGGTCCGATCCTATGTGGCGTCTGACCGGGCTTCCCGATAATCCTTCTCGGGGGTGGAACAAACCGTCTATTACTAGCCATTGGTCTCCTTACAAAGCGACGATTGTCCCGGTTAGGAATAAATCTCGAACCCGATGCTGATGCCCTTTCAATCTGATCCCGTTCCATAGTCTGGGCTCGCTCATATAACTCTCTATAATCTCGAATATTCAACAAAAGCATCTGAGTACGAAGTTCCGGTTTCAGTCCATCCCGGAACCTTCGAGCCTTGTCCAGGGGATTCTCAACCATTCTCGGGGCAAACTTGGATAATCTAATAAACTCTGCCTCATACTGTACTACTGTCATTGACCCCTGACGAAGTCTCATAAATTCTGCCATCTTCTTCTCCTGGGCACTCTCAGAGAAAAACTGTCCATAGAAGTGCTCGACGAATATCGCCCAGGTCGGTTCCATAAACTCTGGAAACACTCTATCCTTAACCGCCTTCCACCAGTCATGGGCATTGTCCTGCAGTTGATACGATGCCAATAAAATCTTTTCCCTCTCAGTACACTCTAACAGCTCAAATGCCTTTTCCAATTCCTCCACCCAACGCGGGGCGGCTTCGGGGTCACCTCTACCCGTGAACTTAGGCGGTTTCAGCTTAAGAAAATGCTCTACCAACTGGTGCATTGGTCTCGGTGCCACCATTGGTTGAGCCTGCACTGGCTGAGCTTGAGCTTGATTCTCATGGACGGCAGCAACGGCTGCGGCCTCAGCAGCCTGAGCAGTCGCATTCTCTCTTTCCTGCGCCTGCCTATCCATCACATTTCCAATTCGGTCTAGTGCTCTAAGAACTCCTTCCATACGCGGATCTTCCGCCTGTCTAACATCAGCTCTGGGGTCTGCTGCAGCCCCAACACCCACTCTAGGGTTCTCTTCCTCTCTAGCACCCGCAACTATATTCTCTATCGCTCTGGCTCTACCACGACCTCTACCACGAGCTTCTCTGCCTGCGCCCCTCCTTGGGGCTCCTCTCACTCTTCCCCTTTCACTGCTCATCTAGACTCTGAGTGCTCAACTACCTGCTATAATTCCATCCGGGAATTAGAGACCTAAACCAACTAACCGGTCTAAGTCCTAGGCAGGTATAAATACAAAAGCAATTAGGCACTCAGCATGCGGCTAACACAACAGCACATGAATTTCACCCAAGGACTTACAAATTTACCTTGGTTCTTGCCGCACCTGCACAATACTGGTTCAATCAATCACCACAACAGTCAAACACAAACATTCTGGAGGTACACTTAGCACACTAAGTCACCCTATAGCTACCCATGGTCATTTCTCCTTATCACTCCAAGGCTCCACTAAATCAAACAGAGCTGTCCTTGCTCTGATACCAATTCGAACGGGGATGTCACGCCCCGTACCCCACGAAGCATGATCATCCGCGTAGGTCGAAATAAAATGTGACGCTCCCAGGATTGCATCACCGACCCAAAACCCAAATCAGAGAAAAACAAACGTCACATGCGGAAACCACGTATATATATATATATATATACACCCAGACATGCAATTATAACCATGAATAGCAATAAGCATTAATATACTAAAGAAATACTCACATATAAGCACCCTTTTAAAAACTTTATACAAACTATTTATTTACAACCAAAAAGAATACATAACAAGGCCACTAAACAAAAAGGATCGGTGGCCTAGGGTGTCAGCTAACTACCCAGGGAGAGTTACATCAAAAAGAGGGGTTAATCTAAACTCCTACTCTTGGGATCTACCCTACGGCTCCTCGCCAGGATTGGATGGCGCTGCTGATTCTTCAGACGAGTCCTCCTCCGACAGAACTTCCTCGTCTGACCCCACTTCTGCCACTTCTCCAGCTGGCTCACCGTTCTCTCCCACTACCTCCAGATTCAGTTCTTCGTCTTCCTCCTCAATTATATCGTCAGCTATAACTTGCTCACCACCTTGCACTTCGTCCATTGGTATCGGTCCATCCACCGTATCGCCCACGCTACTTACACTAAGGGAGGCGGGAGGATCAGAGACTTCTCCACTCACCATTTGGGGAATCATGACGCCGTTAACATCTACTGGAACATCAAAAGTCCTCATCGGAGGTCCAGTGACACCATTAGCTCCCCTATAACACCAGGCTACGTACTCCTGAGTCTCGTTGTGATCTTCTCCCACATCTATCAGTACAACCGATTGATATCTGACATATGCTGATCCATCTCCACAAGGATGAACACTAACACCTCGTTGAATTCTATGTGGATATCCAAAAAGAGGGGCCCTCCTCGGCATCCTATGGACGGGGGTCTGAAAATCGGTTTTACCACAACCGTGAGATAAACTCAGCAAGTAAAATCTCTAATCCTAAACTAGGCTAACGTGCACCTCCAGAAATAAATAAAACACACAATTCACTGAACCAGTAATTAAATCAATATAAGTTCACATGGGCTCACAGCCCGATTCCAATATTCCAGCCCTGCAGGTTAGGCTTTCGATATCAATATAATTCATAGACAATTAAATCGACCCGAAGGCCATGACCCAATGGTCATTAATCACTCGACCCGAAGGCCCGACCCGTCGGTCACAGTTATATATCGACCCGAAGGCCTGACCCGTCGGTCACAATCACACTCGACCCGTAGGCCTGACCCGTCGGTCACAGTTATATATCGACCCGAAGGCCTGACCCGTCGGTCACAATCACACTCGACCCGTAGGCCTGACCCGTCGGTCACAGTTATATATCGACCCGAAGGCCTGACCCGTCGGTCACAATCACACTCGACCCGTAGGCCTGACCCGTCGGTCACAGTCAATGTGGAATTTCACAATCAAGTTCCATTTGATTCCCATCGGGCTTAAGACAATTTCAATTTATTTCATATCAAGGCCCGTTCAAATTCCAATTGGGCTCAATCTAGTCCAAGCCAATCCACATTCAAAGGCCCAATTTAATATTCTAATGGGCTCAATCAATTCAAGACAATTTACATTCAAGGCCCATTTAAATTCTCATTGGGCTCATTTAATTCCAATTGGGCTTCAACAATTTCAATTCAATTCACAATCTAGGCCCATTTCAAAATTATCCAACTTGGGCCCATTTAAATTATCCAACTTGGGCCCATTTAAATTCTCCAACTTGGGCCCATTTAAAATTCTCCAATTTGGGCCCAAATAACACAAAATTCGGAGCCCATGTAGCCCACACCAATTCAGCCCACCAATCCTCTCCTAATTACCACTAAACCAATGTAATTAGTCCTAATTAAGTCCACTAACCATCCATTACACAAAACACACTTAATTAGGCTCTAATTACCACAATTAAGCCCTTAATCTAGCACAATTAAGACTAATTCAGCGATTAGTGGTTTTACTCGCCTATTAGCGACGCGAGACGACGGGAGCGAGCGGCCGATGACCGGCGAGCGGTACAATCGGCGGCGGCGCTCCAAGGCAAGCCGGCGGCCTACGGCGGTCCGGCGAAGCTCACGGCCTCCTCACGGCCAGAACAGGGAAAGCTTCGGTGGGGGTTGGCTGAGGATGCAGGAGAGAGAGAGGGTGAGGGTGAGGCCGGTCAGTGGGGCGGTGCACGGCGGCGCGGCCAGGCGGACGAGCCCAGCGACGGCGACGGCGTCCTTGTCGCGCCTCGGCTGGAGCGGCTGCAACGGGCGGTCACGGGCGGCGGGAGAGGGAGGCAGGGTTGCGACTGGGCTGGGGACGGCACCAGGGGTCGGCACTCGGCGGTCGGCGGCCAGCAGCTCCGGCAAAACCTGCTGTTCCGGCGTGAACAGTGGACTGGCGGTGCTGATCGGTGGAGGAGGGAGCGGCCGAGAGGATTTCGGGAGAGGAGAGAGAGAATTGCGGGGAGAGAGAAAGCTGAGGAGAGAGAGAGAGAGTCAAAGATGGTCAAGGGAGGGGGTGAGTGGATGCCACATGTCACAATCTAGCCCCTTATGCCCAAAATGCCCTTGATCCAAAGGTTCATATCCATTCTCATCCAATAATGCAAGGGTAAAATGGTCATTTGCCCCTAACCATGGTTAACCAACCCTAGTTAACCTTACCCAACCTTGGTTAAGCTCCAAAATTAATTCAAAATTCGAAATAAACCAAAAATGGCCTAGGGGCAATTCCGTCATTTTTCCGTCCGGAACCGAAATTCCAATTTTCGCACATACCGGTCCTAAATATTCATGTGATACCTAATCCAGAGTCGGAATCGCGAAATTCGCTTTCTAAGCCCTCGAAAATCCTCTGTGAAGTTTCCGGGAATAAAATAATATTATTTTCCAATTTTTGCCGAAATTCCACTTTCTGTCCAGAATCATTCCAAACACACTCGGATACCCCAAAATGACGTTGGCCGCGAAAATTAACCTCAAACGGCCTCCGAAATCGGCCTCGGCGTTCTCAGGGGCAAAATGGTCTTTTTCTCACTTTCTGCCGAATCTTCAGTTTTCAACTGTTTTAATCTCAAACATGAATGGCCATTACCAATTGACGTCCGTCTTGCAAAATAGTCATAATTACCCTTGAGATTTTGATATCAAAACTCGGGTCCAATATTGTAATCTCAATATGCTCGTTTCGCAGTTTTAGGGTCTCTCACTAACGAGCGGCAGTTTAGGCGTTACGCGTATCGACCTAAGATTGTCCGAATCGTGATGGTCTAAATTTCGAGAGAACGAGAGGAATTATCACTAGTACCAGGGTCGCGATCGTTTGGATTACAATCAGGTTTCATTCGTCAGATGTACTTTCGGTCGTGCGAAATCACTCGCGATCCGATCGTACGTTACTGACAAAATCAACCAGTCATTTTCCTAAGACCGGCCTATATTGACTCAAAATATTTCCTCAACGTTCTTCAAAATCAGCGTTCAGTCGCGATTGGGTTCTCGGTCCACGTACCTGTTCCTATTTAGCCTTTCTCATATGGTTAGTATCCCGAGACTGATCAGGTCCAGGCGAGACTTACTAAAATTACACGAGAATAAATATACACTTTATTGGTCCCGATAACGGGTCAAAATTCAGGATGTTACAACTCTTCCCCCCTTACAAAAATTTCGTCCTCGAAATTTGCACTTCAAACCGGCTCCTCAAACAACTGGGGGTGTTGACGTCGCATGGCTTCTTCGCTTTCCCAAGTAGCGCCCTCTGTTCCGTGGTGCTCCCAAACTACCTTCACCATCGGGATTGTCTTGTTCCGAAGTACTCGATCCTTCCTATCTTCGATTCTGACCGGTCTCTCCACGTACGACACCCTATCGTCCACGTCTATTTCTTCGTACCTTAGAACGTGTGTCGGATCCGGTTCATACTTTCTCAACATCGACACGTGGAAGACATTATGTATCTGGGACAAATTCGGTGGCAAGGCTAGTCTGTACGCCATATCGCCAATCTTTTCCAGAATTTCAAACGGCCCAACAAATCTCGGACTCAACTTTCCTTTCTTGCCAAATCGGGATAATCCCTTCATAGGCGACACCTTGAGAAACACATGATCCCCAACTTGAAATTCCAGATGTCGACGTCTCCGATCGGCATAACTTTTCTGTCGGCTCTGTGCTGTCTTTAACCTTTCTCTAATGATCTCTACAGCTTCCACTGTTTGCTGTACCAACTCTGGGCCCGTAATGCTCCGTTCTCCCACTTCATCCCAGCACACGGGAGTCCTACACGCTCTGCCATACAAGGCTTCAAACGGGGCCATTTGAATACTCTGCTGATAACTGTTATTATATGCAAATTCAACCAGATGCAGCTGTTCTTCCCATTTACCCTGAAAATCCACCACGCAAGCCCTCAACATATCCTCAAGGGTCTGGATTGTTCTTTCTGATTGCCCATCGGTCTGCGGATGATAAGCTGTACTGAACTGCACCTTTGTCCCCAAAGCTGTCTGCAGACTTTTCCAGAAGTTCGCTGTAAACCTCGGATCACGATCTGAAGTAATCGTCACTGGCACTCCGTGCAGTCTCACAATCTGTCTTACATACAGCTCCGCATACTTTTCTAACTCCAAATCCTTACGTACTGCCAGAAAATGCGCTGACTTAGTCAGTCTATCCACTATCACCCAAATGGAATCATGCCCTCTCTGACTCCTTGGTAATCCCGTTACGAAGTCCATGGTAATATGTTCCCATTTCCACTCAGGGATTTCCAATGGTCGCAGCAATCCTCCAGGTTTACAGTGCTGTGCCTTTACCTGTTGGCACGTCAAACACTTAGCCACATGCTTGGCTACATCCGCTTTCAATCCATTCCACCAATAGTGTTGCCTTAAATTCTGATACATTTTCGTACTGCCAGGGTGGATACTGTAATTGCTGCGATGAGCTTCTCTCAATATTTCTTCCTTAAGCTCAATATCATCCGGTACACACCATCGTCCTCTATACTTCAGGACTCCATCTTCTGATACCTGGAAGTCTGGCTTCCTTGCCGAGGCATCCATTTCCACAATTTTCTGAATTTCCTGATCCGTGGTTTGTAAAGCCTTAATCTTAGTTTGAATCTCCGGCTCGATCCTCAAAGTAGCCAGCAGATTCGACACATGGCTTAATTCCAATCTAAATTCTGAGTCTCGGATCTTTTCCAATAACGCCCACTCCTTGATCATCATGTGTGCCATGCTAGACTTGCGACTCAATGCATCTGCAACTCGATTTGCCTTCCCGGGATGATACATGATGTCGCAGTCATAATCCTTTAGAAGCTCCATCCATCTACGCTGTCTCATATTCAACTCTTTTTGTGAGAACAGGTATTTGAGACTCTGATGATCCGTATAAATCTGAAACTTTTCCCCACACAGATAATGCCTCCAAATCTTAAGTGCAAAGACGATGGCAGCCAACTCTAAGTCATGCGTCGGATAATTCACTTCATGGGGTCTCAACTGACGTGACGCATACGCAACTACTTTGCCATGTTGCATTAACACACAGCCAAGTCCTTTGAACGAAGCATCACTGTATACTTCAAATCCACCCGGTCCAGAGGGGATAGTCAAGACTGGAGCTGTCGTCAGTCTGTGCTTAAGCTCCTGAAAACTTCGTTCGCACTTATCGTCCCATTCAAACTTAGTTTCCTTTTTCAGTAATCGAGTCAATGGCGTGGCTATCGACGAGAATCCTTCCACGAAACGTCGATAATAGCCAGCTAATCCTAAGAAACTTCTGATCTCTGTCACTGACGTCGGCCTGGGCCACTTAAGCACTGCTTCAATCTTAGTTGGATCCACTGATATTCCTTCTCCCGACACGATATGTCCAAGAAAGGCTACCTTGCTAAGCCAAAATTCACATTTACTGAACTTCGCATAAAGCGCATGTTCTCTCAACGTCCGTAGAACTTCAGTCAAATGCACTTCATGCTCCTCTGAACTCTTCGAATACACTAGAATATCGTCAATGAACACTATGACGAACTGATCCAGAAATTCCTTAAAAACTCTGTTCATCAGATCCATAAAAGCTGCAGGGGCATTCGTTAAACCAAAGGGCATGACTGTAAACTCATAATGCCCGTATCTCGTCCTGAATGCAGTCTTGGGTATATCCTCTTTCCGAATTCTCAACTGATGATACCCTGTCCGTAGATCAATCTTGGAAAATACTGACGCCCCTTGCAACTGATCGAACAAGTCGTCGATCCTTGGCAGTGGATACTTATTCTTTATAGTCACCTGATTCAACTGCCGATAATCTATGCATAATCTCAACGTCCCGTCCTTTTTCTTCACAAACAGGACTGGCGCTCCCCATGGAGACGCACTAGGACGTATAAATCCCTTGTCTAGTAACTCTTGCATCTGAACTTTCAACTCTTTCAATTCCGACAACGACATCCGATACGGGGCCTTAGAAATTGGCTCAGTTCCTGGGGCCAACTCTATTACAAATTCCACTTCTCGTTCTGGTGGCAAACCCGGCAACTCTTGAGGAAAAACCTCGGGGAAATTACACACTACAGAGATTTCTTCCAATTTAGGCTCCACCAATGTCGGATCTTTGACGTTAACCAAATACCCCTCACAACCTTCCTCAAGCATTTCTGTTGCTTCCACTGAGGAAATCCAAGGGATCGAGGTTCCTCCTCGGTTTCCCTGAAATTCAAACTTAGGACGACCAATCGGATTAAATTGGATCGTCCTGCTGCCGCAATCCATAACGGCTTTCTGTTTAGTCAGCCAATCCATACCAATGATCACATCAAAGTCATACATGGCTAACACAGCTAAATCAATTCTTTCCTCAACATTTCCAATCACAATTTTACAATCCAAACACCCCAACGATACTAGCACCCTATCATGCAGTGGGGTCGTCACACACAACATAACCTCAAGTAAGACAGGCTCCAGACCAACCAATCTAACAAACTGCTCAGAAATAAATGAATGGGTTGCCCCGGGATCAAATAACGCATATGCCGAATGATTGCAAAGAGATACGGTACCTGTGACCACACCCGGCGCGTCCTCAGCATCCTTTCGCGCCAACGCGTATACTCGTCCTTGCGCAGGCGGTCTGCCCTGAATAGCCGGTGGGGGATTTCCGGCCTGATTTCCAATTCTGAGCGGCTGCTGCGGTTGTCCTGGGGGTCCCAAAAGTCGTTGCTGGGGGCAATTCTTTATCTGGTGCCCCATACTCCCACAACGAAAGCAAGGTCCGATCCTATGTGGCGTCTGACCGGGCTTCCCGATAATCCTTCTCGGGGGTGGAACAAACCGTCTATTACTAGCCATTGGTCTCCTTACAAAGCGACGATTGTCCCGGTTAGGAATAAATCTCGAACCCGATGCTGATGCCCTTTCAATCTGATCCCGTTCCATAGTCTGGGCTCGCTCATATAACTCTCTATAATCTCGAATATTCAACAAAAGCATCTGAGTACGAAGTTCCGGTTTCAGTCCATCCCGGAACCTTCGAGCCTTGTCCAGGGGATTCTCAACCATTCTCGGGGCAAACTTGGATAATCTAATAAACTCTGCCTCATACTGTACTACTGTCATTGACCCCTGACGAAGTCTCATAAATTCTGCCATCTTCTTCTCCTGGGCACTCTCAGAGAAAAACTGTCCATAGAAGTGCTCGACGAATATCGCCCAGGTCGGTTCCATAAACTCTGGAAACACTCTATCCTTAACCGCCTTCCACCAGTCATGGGCATTGTCCTGCAGTTGATACGATGCCAATAAAATCTTTTCCCTCTCAGTACACTCTAACAGCTCAAATGCCTTTTCCAATTCCTCCACCCAACGCGGGGCGGCTTCGGGGTCACCTCTACCCGTGAACTTAGGCGGTTTCAGCTTAAGAAAATGCTCTACCAACTGGTGCATTGGTCTCGGTGCCACCATTGGTTGAGCCTGCACTGGCTGAGCTTGAGCTTGATTCTCATGGACGGCAGCAACGGCTGCGGCCTCAGCAGCCTGAGCAGTCGCATTCTCTCTTTCCTGCGCCTGCCTATCCATCACATTTCCAATTCGGTCTAGTGCTCTAAGAACTCCTTCCATACGCGGATCTTCCGCCTGTCTAACATCAGCTCTGGGGTCTGCTGCAGCCCCAACACCCACTCTAGGGTTCTCTTCCTCTCTAGCACCCGCAACTATATTCTCTATCGCTCTGGCTCTACCACGACCTCTACCACGAGCTTCTCTGCCTGCGCCCCTCCTTGGGGCTCCTCTCACTCTTCCCCTTTCACTGCTCATCTAGACTCTGAGTGCTCAACTACCTGCTATAATTCCATCCGGGAATTAGAGACCTAAACCAACTAACCGGTCTAAGTCCTAGGCAGGTATAAATACAAAAGCAATTAGGCACTCAGCATGCGGCTAACACAACAGCACATGAATTTCACCCAAGGACTTACAAATTTACCTTGGTTCTTGCCGCACCTGCACAATACTGGTTCAATCAATCACCACAACAGTCAAACACAAACATTCTGGAGGTACACTTAGCACACTAAGTCACCCTATAGCTACCCATGGTCATTTCTCCTTATCACTCCAAGGCTCCACTAAATCAAACAGAGCTGTCCTTGCTCTGATACCAATTCGAACGGGGATGTCACGCCCCGTACCCCACGAAGCATGATCATCCGCGTAGGTCGAAATAAAATGTGACGCTCCCAGGATTGCATCACCGACCCAAAACCCAAATCAGAGAAAAACAAACGTCACATGCGGAAACCACGTATATATATATATATATACACCCAGACATGCAATTATAACCATGAATAGCAATAAGCATTAATATACTAAAGAAATACTCACATATAAGCACCCTTTTAAAAACTTTATACAAACTATTTATTTACAACCAAAAAGAATACATAACAAGGCCACTAAACAAAAAGGATCGGTGGCCTAGGGTGTCAGCTAACTACCCAGGGAGAGTTACATCAAAAAGAGGGGTTAATCTAAACTCCTACTCTTGGGATCTACCCTACGGCTCCTCGCCAGGATTGGATGGCGCTGCTGACTCTTCAGACGAGTCCTCCTCCGACAGAACTTCCTCGTCTGACCCCACTTCTGCCACTTCTCCAGCTGGCTCACCGTTCTCTCCCACTACTTCCAGATTCAGTTCTTCGTCTTCCTCCTCAATTATATCGTCAGCTATAACTTGCTCACCACCTTGCACTTCGTCCATTGGTATCGGTCCATCCACCGTATCGCCCACGCTACTTACACTAAGGGAGGCGGGAGGATCAGAGACTTCTCCACTCACCATTTGGGGAATCATGACGCCGTTAACATCTACTGGAACATCAAAAGTCCTCATCGGAGGTCCAGTGACACCATTAGCTCCCCTATAACACCAGGCTACGTACTCCTGAGTCTCGTTGTGATCTTCTCCCACATCTATCAGTACAACCGATTGATATCTGACATATGCTGATCCATCTCCACAAGGATGAACACTAACACCTCGTTGAATTCTATGTGGATATCCAAAAAGAGGGGCCCTCCTCGGCATCCTATGGACGGGGGTCTGAAAATCGGTTTTACCACAACCGTGAGATAAACTCAGCAAGTAAAATCTCTAATCCTAAACTAGGCTAACGTGCACCTCCAGAAATAAATAAAACACACAATTCACTGAACCAGTAATTAAATCAATATAAGTTCACATGGGCTCACAGCCCGATTCCAATATTCCAGCCCTGCAGGTTAGGCTTTCGATATCAATATAATTCATAGACAATTAAATCGACCCGAAGGCCATGACCCAATGGTCATTAATCACTCGACCCGAAGGCCCGACCCGTCGGTCACAGTTATATATCGACCCGAAGGCCTGACCCGTCGGTCACAATCACACTCGACCCGTAGGCCTGACCCGTCGGTCACAGTTATATATCGACCCGAAGGCCTGACCCGTCGGTCACAATCACACTCGACCCGTAGGCCTGACCCGTCGGTCACAGTTATATATCGACCCGAAGGCCTGACCCGTCGGTCACAATCACACTCGACCCGTAGGCCTGACCCGTCGGTCACAGTCAATGTGGAATTTCACAATCAAGTTCCATTTGATTCCCATCGGGCTTAAGACAATTTCAATTTATTTCATATCAAGGCCCGTTCAAATTCCAATTGGGCTCAATCTAGTCCAAGCCAATCCACATTCAAAGGCCCAATTTAATATTCTAATGGGCTCAATCAATTCAAGACAATTTACATTCAAGGCCCATTTAAATTCTCATTGGGCTCATTTAATTCCAATTGGGCTTCAACAATTTCAATTCAATTCACAATCTAGGCCCATTTCAAAATTATCCAACTTGGGCCCATTTAAATTATCCAACTTGGGCCCATTTAAATTCTCCAACTTGGGCCCATTTAAAATTCTCCAATTTGGGCCCAAATAACACAAAATTCGGAGCCCATGTAGCCCACACCAATTCAGCCCACCAATCCTCTCCTAATTACCACTAAACCAATGTAATTAGTCCTAATTAAGTCCACTAACCATCCATTACACAAAACACACTTAATTAGGCTCTAATTACCACAATTAAGCCCTTAATCTAGCACAATTAAGACTAATTCAGCGATTAGTGGTTTTACTCGCCTATTAGCGACGCGAGACGACGGGAGCGAGCGGCCGATGACCGGCGAGCGGTACAATCGGCGGCGGCGCTCCAAGGCAAGCCGGCGGCCTACGGCGGTCCGGCGAAGCTCACGGCCTCCTCACGGCCAGAACAGGGAAAGCTTCGGTGGGGGTTGGCTGAGGATGCAGGAGAGAGAGAGGGTGAGGGTGAGGCCGGTCAGTGGGGCGGTGCACGGCGGCGCGGCCAGGCGGACGAGCCCAGCGACGGCGACGGCGTCCTTGTCGCGCCTCGGCTGGAGCGGCTGCAACGGGCGGTCACGGGCGGCGGGAGAGGGAGGCAGGGTTGCGACTGGGCTGGGGACGGCACCAGGGGTCGGCACTCGGCGGTCGGCGGCCAGCAGCTCCGGCAAAACCTGCTGTTCCGGCGTGAACAGTGGACTGGCGGTGCTGATCGGTGGAGGAGGGAGCGGCCGAGAGGATTTCGGGAGAGGAGAGAGAGAATTGCGGGGAGAGAGAAAGCTGAGGAGAGAGAGAGAGAGTCAAAGATGGTCAAGGGAGGGGGTGAGTGGATGCCACATGTCACAATCTAGCCCATTATGCCCAAAATGCCCTTGATCCAAGGGTTCATATCCATTCTCATCCAATAATGCAAGGGTAAAATGGTCATTTGCCCCTAACCATGGTTAACCAACCCTAGTTAACCTTACCCAACCTTGGTTAAGCTCCAAAATTAATTCAAAATTCGAAATAAACCAAAAATGGCCTAGGGGCAATTCCGTCATTTTTCCGTCCGGAACCGAAATTCCAATTTTCGCACATACCGGTCCTAAATATTCATGTGATACCTAATCCAGAGTCGGAATCGCGAAATTCGCTTTCTAAGCCCTCGAAAATCCTCTGTGAAGTTTCCGGGAATAAAATAATATTATTTTCCAATTTTTGCCGAAATTCCACTTTCTGTCCAGAATCATTCCAAACACACTCGGATACCCCAAAATGACGTTGGCCGCGAAAATTAACCTCAAACGGCCTCCGAAATCGGCCTCGGCGTTCTCAGGGGCAAAATGGTCTTTTTCTCACTTTCTGCCGAATCTTCAGTTTTCAACTGTTTTAATCTCAAACATGAATGGCCATTACCAATTGACGTCCGTCTTGCAAAATAGTCATAATTACCCTTGAGATTTTGATATCGAAACTCGGGTCCAATATTGTAATCTCAATATGCTCGTTTCGCAGTTTTAGGGTCTCTCACTAACGAGCGGCAGTTTAGGCGTTACGCGTATCGACCTAAGATTGTCCGAATCGTGATGGTCTAAATTTCGAGAGAACGAGAGGAATTATCACTAGTACCAGGGTCGCGATCGTTTGGATTACAATCAGGTTTCATTCGTCAGATGTACTTTCGGTCGTGCGAAATCACTCGCGATCCGATCGTACGTTACTGACAAAATCAACCAGTCATTTTCCTAAGACCGGCCTATATTGGCTCAAAATATTTCCTCAACGTTCTTCAAAATCAGCGTTCAGTCGCGATTGGGTTCTCGGTCCACGTACCTGTTCCTATTTAGCCTTTCTCATATGGTTAGTATCCCGAGACTGATCAGGTCCAGGCGAGACTTACTAAAATTACACGAGAATAAATATACACTTTATTGGTCCCGATAACGGGTCAAAATTCAGGATGTTACAACTCTTCCCCCCTTACAAAAATTTCGTCCTCGAAATTTGCACTTCAAACCGGCTCCTCAAACAACTGGGGGTGTTGACGTCGCATGGCTTCTTCGCTTTCCCAAGTAGCGCCCTCTGTTCCGTGGTGCTCCCAAACTACCTTCACCATCGGGATTGTCTTGTTCCGAAGTACTCGATCCTTCCTATCTTCGATTCTGACCGGTCTCTCCACGTACGACACCCTATCGTCCACGTCTATTTCTTCGTACCTTAGAACGTGTGTCGGATCCGGTTCATACTTTCTCAACATCGACACGTGGAAGACATTATGTATCTGGGACAAATTCGGTGGCAAGGCTAGTCTGTACGCCATATCGCCAATCTTTTCCAGAATTTCAAACGGCCCAACAAATCTCGGACTCAACTTTCCTTTCTTGCCAAATCGGGATAATCCCTTCATAGGCGACACCTTGAGAAACACATGATCCCCAACTTGAAATTCCAGATGTCGACGTCTCCGATCGGCATAACTTTTCTGTCGGCTCTGTGCTGTCTTTAACCTTTCTCTAATGATCTCTACAGCTTCCACTGTTTGCTGTACCAACTCTGGGCCCGTAATGCTCCGTTCTCCCACTTCATCCCAGCACACGGGAGTCCTACACGCTCTGCCATACAAGGCTTCAAACGGGGCCATTTGAATACTCTGCTGATAACTGTTATTATATGCAAATTCAACCAGATGCAGCTGTTCTTCCCATTTACCCTGAAAATCCACCACGCAAGCCCTCAACATATCCTCAAGGGTCTGGATTGTTCTTTCTGATTGCCCATCGGTCTGCGGATGATAAGCTGTACTGAACTGCACCTTTGTCCCCAAAGCTGTCTGCAGACTTTTCCAGAAGTTCGCTGTAAACCTCGGATCACGATCTGAAGTAATCGTCACTGGCACTCCGTGCAGTCTCACAATCTGTCTTACATACAGCTCCGCATACTTTTCTAACTCCAAATCCTTACGTACTGCCAGAAAATGCGCTGACTTAGTCAGTCTATCCACTATCACCCAAATGGAATCATGCCCTCTCTGACTCCTTGGTAATCCCGTTACGAAGTCCATGGTAATATGTTCCCATTTCCACTCAGGGATTTCCAATGGTCGCAGCAATCCTCCAGGTTTACAGTGCTGTGCCTTTACCTGTTGGCACGTCAAACACTTAGCCACATGCTTGGCTACATCCGCTTTCAATCCATTCCACCAATAGTGTTGCCTTAAATTCTGATACATTTTCGTACTGCCAGGGTGGATACTGTAATTGCTGCGATGAGCTTCTCTCAATATTTCTTCCTTAAGCTCAATATCATCCGGTACACACCATCGTCCTCTATACTTCAGGACTCCATCTTCTGATACCTGGAAGTCTGGCTTCCTTGCCGAGGCATCCATTTCCACAATTTTCTGAATTTCCTGATCCGTGGTTTGTAAAGCCTTAATCTTAGTTTGAATCTCCGGCTCGATCCTCAAAGTAGCCAGCAGATTCGACACATGGCTTAATTCCAATCTAAATTCTGAGTCTCGGATCTTTTCCAATAACGCCCACTCCTTGATCATCATGTGTGCCATGCTAGACTTGCGACTCAATGCATCTGCAACTCGATTTGCCTTCCCGGGATGATACATGATGTCGCAGTCATAATCCTTTAGAAGCTCCATCCATCTACGCTGTCTCATATTCAACTCTTTTTGTGAGAACAGGTATTTGAGACTCTGATGATCCGTATAAATCTGAAACTTTTCCCCACACAGATAATGCCTCCAAATCTTAAGTGCAAAGACGATGGCAGCCAACTCTAAGTCATGCGTCGGATAATTCACTTCATGGGGTCTCAACTGACGTGACGCATACGCAACTACTTTGCCATGTTGCATTAACACACAGCCAAGTCCTTTGAACGAAGCATCACTGTATACTTCAAATCCACCCGGTCCAGAGGGGATAGTCAAGACTGGAGCTGTCGTCAGTCTGTGCTTAAGCTCCTGAAAACTTCGTTCGCACTTATCGTCCCATTCAAACTTAGTTTCCTTTTTCAGTAATCGAGTCAATGGCGTGGCTATCGACGAGAATCCTTCCACGAAACGTCGATAATAGCCAGCTAATCCTAAGAAACTTCTGATCTCTGTCACTGACGTCGGCCTGGGCCACTTAAGCACTGCTTCAATCTTAGTCGGATCCACTGATATTCCTTCTCCCGACACGATATGTCCAAGAAAGGCTACCTTGCTAAGCCAAAATTCACATTTACTGAACTTCGCATAAAGCGCATGTTCTCTCAACGTCCGTAGAACTTCAGTCAAATGCACTTCATGCTCCTCTGAACTCTTCGAATACACTAGAATATCGTCAATGAACACTATGACGAACTGATCCAGAAATTCCTTAAAAACTCTGTTCATCAGATCCATAAAAGCTGCAGGGGCATTCGTTAAACCAAAGGGCATGACTGTAAACTCATAATGCCCGTATCTCGTCCTGAATGCAGTCTTGGGTATATCCTCTTTCCGAATTCTCAACTGATGATACCCTGTCCGTAGATCAATCTTGGAAAATACTGACGCCCCTTGCAACTGATCGAACAAGTCGTCGATCCTTGGCAGTGGATACTTATTCTTTATAGTCACCTGATTCAACTGCCGATAATCTATGCATAATCTCAACGTCCCGTCCTTTTTCTTCACAAACAGGACTGGCGCTCCCCATGGAGACGCACTAGGACGTATAAATCCCTTGTCTAGTAACTCTTGCATCTGAACTTTCAACTCTTTCAATTCCGACAACGACATCCGATACGGGGCCTTAGAAATTGGCTCAGTTCCTGGGGCCAACTCTATTACAAATTCCACTTCTCGTTCTGGTGGCAAACCCGGCAACTCTTGAGGAAAAACCTCGGGGAAATTACACACTACAGAGATTTCTTCCAATTTAGGCTCCACCAATGTCGGATCTTTGACGTTAACCAAATACCCCTCACAACCTTCCTCAAGCATTTCTGTTGCTTCCACTGAGGAAATCCAAGGGATCGAGGTTCCTCCTCGGTTTCCCTGAAATTCAAACTTAGGACGACCAATCGGATTAAATTGGATCGTCCTGCTGCCGCAATCCATAACGGCTTTCTGTTTAGTCAGCCAATCCATACCAATGATCACATCAAAGTCATACATGGCTAACACAGCTAAATCAATTCTTTCCTCAACATTTCCAATCACAATTTTACAATCCAAACACCCCAACGATACTAGCACCCTATCATGCAGTGGGGTCGTCACACACAACATAACCTCAAGTAAGACAGGCTCCAGACCAACCAATCTAACAAACTGCTCAGAAATAAATGAATGGGTTGCCCCGGGATCAAATAACGCATATGCCGAATGATTGCAAAGAGATACGGTACCTGTGACCACACCCGGCGCGTCCTCAGCATCCTTTCGCGCCAACGCGTATACTCGTCCTTGCGCAGGCGGTCTGCCCTGAATAGCCGGTGGGGGATTTCCGGCCTGATTTCCAATTCTGAGCGGCTGCTGCGGTTGTCCTGGGGGTCCCAAAAGTCGTTGCTGGGGGCAATTCTTTATCTGGTGCCCCATACTTCCACAACGAAAGCAAGGTCCGATCCTATGTGGCGTCTGACCGGGCTTCCCGATAATCCTTCTCGGGGGTGGAACAAACCGTCTATTACTAGCCATTGGTCTCCTTACAAAGCGACGATTGTCCCGGTTAGGAATAAATCTCGAACCCGATGCTGATGCCCTTTCAATCTGATCCCGTTCCATAGTCTGGGCTCGCTCATATAACTCTCTATAATCTCGAATATTCAACAAAAGCATCTGAGTACGAAGTTCCGGTTTCAGTCCATCCCGGAACCTTCGAGCCTTGTCCAGGGGATTCTCAACCATTCTCGGGGCAAACTTGGATAATCTAATAAACTCTGCCTCATACTGTACTACTGTCATTGACCCCTGACGAAGTCTCATAAATTCTGCCATCTTCTTCTCCTGGGCACTCTCAGAGAAAAACTGTCCATAGAAGTGCTCGACGAATATCGCCCAGGTCGGTTCCATAAACTCTGGAAACACTCTATCCTTAACCGCCTTCCACCAGTCATGGGCATTGTCCTGCAGTTGATACGATGCCAATAAAATCTTTTCCCTCTCAGTACACTCTAACAGCTCAAATGCCTTTTCCAATTCCTCCACCCAACGCGGGGCGGCTTCGGGGTCACCTCTACCCGTGAACTTAGGCGGTTTCAGCTTAAGAAAATGCTCTACCAACTGGTGCATTGGTCTCGGTGCCACCATTGGTTGAGCCTGCACTGGCTGAGCTTGAGCTTGATTCTCATGGACGGCAGCAACGGCTGCGGCCTCAGCAGCCTGAGCAGTCGCATTCTCTCTTTCCTGCGCCTGCCTATCCATCACATTTCCAATTCGGTCTAGTGCTCTAAGAACTCCTTCCATACGCGGATCTTCCGCCTGTCTAACATCAGCTCTGGGGTCTGCTGCAGCCCCAACACCCACTCTAGGGTTCTCTTCCTCTCTAGCACCCGCAACTATATTCTCTATCGCTCTGGCTCTACCACGACCTCTACCACGAGCTTCTCTGCCTGCGCCCCTCCTTGGGGCTCCTCTCACTCTTCCCCTTTCACTGCTCATCTAGACTCTGAGTGCTCAACTACCTGCTATAATTCCATCCGGGAATTAGAGACCTAAACCAACTAACCGGTCTAAGTCCTAGGCAGGTATAAATACAAAAGCAATTAGGCACTCAGCATGCGGCTAACACAACAGCACATGAATTTCACCCAAGGACTTACAAATTTACCTTGGTTCCTGCCGCACCTGCACAATACTGGTTCAATCAATCACCACAACAGTCAAACACAAACATTCTGGAGGTACACTTAGCACACTAAGTCACCCTATAGCTACCCATGGTCATTTCTCCTTATCACTCCAAGGCTCCACTAAATCAAACAGAGCTGTCCTTGCTCTGATACCAATTCGAACGGGGATGTCACGCCCCGTACCCCACGAAGCATGATCATCCGCGTAGGTCGAAATAAAATGTGACGCTCCCAGGATTGCATCACCGACCCAAAACCCAAATCAGAGAAAAACAAACGTCACATGCGGAAACCACGTATATATATATATATATATACACCCAGACATGCAATTATAACCATGAATAGCAATAAGCATTAATATACTAAAGAAATACTCACATATAAGCACCCTTTTAAAAACTTTATACAAACTATTTATTTACAACCAAAAAGAATACATAACAAGGCCACTAAACAAAAAGGATCGGTGGCCTAGGGTGTCAGCTAACTACCCAGGGAGAGTTACATCAAAAAGAGGGGTTAATCTAAACTCCTACTCTTGGGATCTACCCTACGGCTCCTCGCCAGGATTGGATGGCGCTGCTGACTCTTCAGACGAGTCCTCCTCCGACAGAACTTCCTCGTCTGACCCCACTTCTGCCACTTCTCCAGCTGGCTCACCGTTCTCTCCCACTACTTCCAGATTCAGTTCTTCGTCTTCCTCCTCAATTATATCGTCAGCTATAACTTGCTCACCACCTTGCACTTCGTCCATTGGTATCGGTCCATCCACCGTATCGCCCACGCTACTTACACTAAGGGAGGCGGGAGGATCAGAGACTTCTCCACTCACCATTTGGGGAATCATGACGCCGTTAACATCTACTGGAACATCAAAAGTCCTCATCGGAGGTCCAGTGACACCATTAGCTCCCCTATAACACCAGGCTACGTACTCCTGAGTCTCGTTGTGATCTTCTCCCACATCTATCAGTACAACCGATTGATATCTGACATATGCTGATCCATCTCCACAAGGATGAACACTAACACCTCGTTGAATCCTATGTGGATATCCAAAAAGAGGGGCCCTCCTCGGCATCCTATGGACGGGGGTCTGAAAATCGGTTTTACCACAACCGTGAGATAAACTCAGCAAGTAAAATCTCTAATCCTAAACTAGGCTAACGTGCACCTCCAGAAATAAATAAAACACACAATTCACTGAACCAGTAATTAAATCAATATAAGTTCACATGGGCTCACAGCCCGATTCCAATATTCCAGCCCTGCAGGTTAGGCTTTCGATATCAATATAATTCATAGACAATTAAATCGACCCGAAGGCCATGACCCAATGGTCATTAATCACTCGACCCGAAGGCCCGACCCGTCGGTCACAGTTATATATCGACCCGAAGGCCTGACCCGTCGGTCACAATCACACTCGACCCGTAGGCCTGACCCGTCGGTCACAGTTATATATCGACCCGAAGGCCTGACCCGTCGGTCACAATCACACTCGACCCGTAGGCCTGACCCGTCGGTCACAGTTATATATCGACCCGAAGGCCTGACCCGTCGGTCACAATCA
Organism: Syzygium jambos; assembly: GCA_031216235.1. Taxonomy (NCBI): domain Eukaryota; kingdom Viridiplantae; phylum Streptophyta; class Magnoliopsida; order Myrtales; family Myrtaceae; genus Syzygium; species Syzygium jambos. The sequence continues at coordinate 17,001,149 of CM062229.1, forward strand.
CACTCGACCCGTAGGCCTGACCCGTCGGTCACAGTTATATATCGACCCGAAGGCCTGACCCGTCGGTCACAATCACACTCGACCCGTAGGCCTGACCCGTCGGTCACAGTCAATGTGGAATTTCACAATCAAGTTCCATTTGATTCCCATCGGGCTTAAGACAATTTCAATTTATTTCATATCAAGGCCCGTTCAAATTCCAATTGGGCTCAATCTAGTCCAAGCCAATCCACATTCAAAGGCCCAATTTAATATTCTAATGGGCTCAATCAATTCAAGACAATTTACATTCAAGGCCCATTTAAATTCTCATTGGGCTCATTTAATTCCAATTGGGCTTCAACAATTTCAATTCAATTCACAATCTAGGCCCATTTCAAAATTATCCAACTTGGGCCCATTTAAATTATCCAACTTGGGCCCATTTAAATTCTCCAACTTGGGCCCATTTAAAATTCTCCAATTTGGGCCCAAATAACACAAAATTCGGAGCCCATGTAGCCCACACCAATTCAGCCCACCAATCCTCTCCTAATTACCACTAAACCAATGTAATTAGTCCTAATTAAGTCCACTAACCATCCATTACACAAAACACACTTAATTAGGCTCTAATTACCACAATTAAGCCCTTAATCTAGCACAATTAAGACTAATTCAGCGATTAGTGGTTTTACTCGCCTATTAGCGACGCGAGACGACGGGAGCGAGCGGCCGATGACCGGCGAGCGGTACAATCGGCGGCGGCGCTCCAAGGCAAGCCGGCGGCCTACGGCGGTCCGGCGAAGCTCACGGCCTCCTCACGGCCAGAACAGGGAAAGCTTCGGTGGGGGTTGGCTGAGGATGCAGGAGAGAGAGAGGGTGAGGGTGAGGCCGGTCAGTGGGGCGGTGCACGGCGGCGCGGCCAGGCGGACGAGCCCAGCGACGGCGACGGCGTCCTTGTCGCGCCTCGGCTGGAGCGGCTGCAACGGGCGGTCACGGGCGGCGGGAGAGGGAGGCAGGGTTGCGACTGGGCTGGGGACGGCACCAGGGGTCGGCACTCGGCGGTCGGCGGCCAGCAGCTCCGGCGAAACCTGCTGTTCCGGCGTGAACAGTGGACTGGCGGTGCTGATCGGTGGAGGAGGGAGCGGCCGAGAGGATTTCGGGAGAGGAGAGAGAGAATTGCGGGGAGAGAGAAAGCTGAGGAGAGAGAGAGAGAGTCAAAGATGGTCAAGGGAGGGGGTGAGTGGATGCCACATGTCACAATCTAGCCCATTATGCCCAAAATGCCCTTGATCCAAAGGTTCATATCCATTCTCATCCAATAATGCAAGGGTAAAATGGTCATTTGCCCCTAACCATGGTTAACCAACCCTAGTTAACCTTACCCAACCTTGGTTAAGCTCCAAAATTAATTCAAAATTCGAAATAAACCAAAAATGGCCTAGGGGCAATTCCGTCATTTTTCCGTCCGGAACCGAAATTCCAATTTTCGCACATACCGGTCCTAAATATTCATGTGATACCTAATCCAGAGTCGGAATCGCGAAATTCGCTTTCTAAGCCCTCGAAAATCCTCTGTGAAGTTTCCGGGAATAAAATAATATTATTTTCCAATTTTTGCCGAAATTCCACTTTCTGTCCAGAATCATTCCAAACACACTCGGATACCCCAAAATGACGTTGGCCGCGAAAATTAACCTCAAACGGCCTCCGAAATCGGCCTCGGCGTTCTCAGGGGCAAAATGGTCTTTTTCTCACTTTCTGCCGAATCTTCAGTTTTCAACTGTTTTAATCTCAAACATGAATGGCCATTACCAATTGACGTCCGTCTTGCAAAATAGTCATAATTACCCTTGAGATTTTGATATCGAAACTCGGGTCCAATATTGTAATCTCAATATGCTCGTTTCGCAGTTTTAGGGTCTCTCACTAACGAGCGGCAGTTTAGGCGTTACGCGTATCGACCTAAGATTGTCCGAATCGTGATGGTCTAAATTTCGAGAGAACGAGAGGAATTATCACTAGTACCAGGGTCGCGATCGTTTGGATTACAATCAGGTTTCATTCGTCAGATGTACTTTCGGTCGTGCGAAATCACTCGCGATCCGATCGTACGTTACTGACAAAATCAACCAGTCATTTTCCTAAGACCGGCCTATATTGGCTCAAAATATTTCCTCAACGTTCTTCAAAATCAGCGTTCAGTCGCGATTGGGTTCTCGGTCCACGTACCTGTTCCTATTTAGCCTTTCTCATATGGTTAGTATCCCGAGACTGATCAGGTCCAGGCGAGACTTACTAAAATTACACGAGAATAAATATACACTTTATTGGTCCCGATAACGGGTCAAAATTCAGGATGTTACAACTCTTCCCCCCTTACAAAAATTTCGTCCTCGAAATTTGCACTTCAAACCGGCTCCTCAAACAACTGGGGGTGTTGACGTCGCATGGCTTCTTCGCTTTCCCAAGTAGCGCCCTCTGTTCCGTGGTGCTCCCAAACTACCTTCACCATCGGGATTGTCTTGTTCCGAAGTACTCGATCCTTCCTATCTTCGATTCTGACCGGTCTCTCCACGTACGACACCCTATCGTCCACGTCTATTTCTTCGTACCTTAGAACGTGTGTCGGATCCGGTTCATACTTTCTCAACATCGACACGTGGAAGACATTATGTATCTGGGACAAATTCGGTGGCAAGGCTAGTCTGTACGCCATATCGCCAATCTTTTCCAGAATTTCAAACGGCCCAACAAATCTCGGACTCAACTTTCCTTTCTTGCCAAATCGGGATAATCCCTTCATAGGCGACACCTTGAGAAACACATGATCCCCAACTTGAAATTCCAGATGTCGACGTCTCCGATCGGCATAACTTTTCTGTCGGCTCTGTGCTGTCTTTAACCTTTCTCTAATGATCTCTACAGCTTCCACTGTTTGCTGTACCAACTCTGGGCCCGTAATGCTCCGTTCTCCCACTTCATCCCAGCACACGGGAGTCCTACACGCTCTGCCATACAAGGCTTCAAACGGGGCCATTTGAATACTCTGCTGATAACTGTTATTATATGCAAATTCAACCAGATGCAGCTGTTCTTCCCATTTACCCTGAAAATCCACCACGCAAGCCCTCAACATATCCTCAAGGGTCTGGATTGTTCTTTCTGATTGCCCATCGGTCTGCGGATGATAAGCTGTACTGAACTGCACCTTTGTCCCCAAAGCTGTCTGCAGACTTTTCCAGAAGTTCGCTGTAAACCTCGGATCACGATCTGAAGTAATCGTCACTGGCACTCCGTGCAGTCTCACAATCTGTCTTACATACAGCTCCGCATACTTTTCTAACTCCAAATCCTTACGTACTGCCAGAAAATGCGCTGACTTAGTCAGTCTATCCACTATCACCCAAATGGAATCATGCCCTCTCTGACTCCTTGGTAATCCCGTTACGAAGTCCATGGTAATATGTTCCCATTTCCACTCGGGGATTTCCAATGGTCGCAGCAATCCTCCAGGTTTACAGTGCTGTGCCTTTACCTGTTGGCACGTCAAACACTTAGCCACATGCTTGGCTACATCCGCTTTCAATCCATTCCACCAATAATGTTGCCTTAAATTCTGATACATTTTCGTACTGCCAGGGTGGATACTGTAATTGCTGCGATGAGCTTCTCTCAATATTTCTTCCTTAAGCTCAATATCATCCGGTACACACCATCGTCCTCTATACTTCAGGACTCCATCTTCTGATACCTGGAAGTCTGGCTTCCTTGCCGAGGCATCCATTTCCACAATTTTCTGAATTTCCTGATCCGTGGTTTGTAAAGCCTTAATCTTAGTTTGAATCTCCGGCTCGATCCTCAAAGTAGCCAGCAGATTCGACACATGGCTTAATTCCAATCTAAATTCTGAGTCTCGGATCTTTTCCAATAACGCCCACTCCTTGATCATCATGTGTGCCATGCTAGACTTGCGACTCAATGCATCTGCAACTCGATTTGCCTTCCCGGGATGATACATGATGTCGCAGTCATAATCCTTTAGAAGCTCCATCCATCTACGCTGTCTCATATTCAACTCTTTTTGTGAGAACAGGTATTTGAGACTCTGATGATCCGTATAAATCTGAAACTTTTCCCCACACAGATAATGCCTCCAAATCTTAAGTGCAAAGACGATGGCAGCCAACTCTAAGTCATGCGTCGGATAATTCACTTCATGGGGTCTCAACTGACGTGACGCATACGCAACTACTTTGCCATGTTGCATTAACACACAGCCAAGTCCTTTGAACGAAGCATCACTGTATACTTCAAATCCACCCGGTCCAGAGGGGATAGTCAAGACTGGAGCTGTCGTCAGTCTGTGCTTAAGCTCCTGAAAACTTCGTTCGCACTTATCGTCCCATTCAAACTTAGTTTCCTTTTTCAGTAATCGAGTCAATGGCGTGGCTATCGACGAGAATCCTTCCACGAAACGTCGATAATAGCCAGCTAATCCTAAGAAACTTCTGATCTCTGTCACTGACGTCGGCCTGGGCCACTTAAGCACTGCTTCAATCTTAGTCGGATCCACTGATATTCCTTCTCCCGACACGATATGTCCAAGAAAGGCTACCTTGCTAAGCCAAAATTCACATTTACTGAACTTCGCATAAAGCGCATGTTCTCTCAACGTCCGTAGAACTTCAGTCAAATGCACTTCATGCTCCTCTGAACTCTTCGAATACACTAGAATATCGTCAATGAACACTATGACGAACTGATCCAGAAATTCCTTAAAAACTCTGTTCATCAGATCCATAAAAGCTGCAGGGGCATTCGTTAAACCAAAGGGCATGACTGTAAACTCATAATGCCCGTATCTCGTCCTGAATGCAGTCTTGGGTATATCCTCTTTCCGAATTCTCAACTGATGATACCCTGTCCGTAGATCAATCTTGGAAAATACTGACGCCCCTTGCAACTGATCGAACAAGTCGTCGATCCTTGGCAGTGGATACTTATTCTTTATAGTCACCTGATTCAACTGCCGATAATCTATGCATAATCTCAACGTCCCGTCCTTTTTCTTCACAAACAGGACTGGCGCTCCCCATGGAGACGCACTAGGACGTATAAATCCCTTGTCTAGTAACTCTTGCATCTGAACTTTCAACTCTTTCAATTCCGACAACGACATCCGATACGGGGCCTTAGAAATTGGCTCAGTTCCTGGGGCCAACTCTATTACAAATTCCACTTCTCGTTCTGGTGGCAAACCCGGCAACTCTTGAGGAAAAACCTCGGGGAAATTACACACTACAGAGATTTCTTCCAATTTAGGCTCCACCAATGTCGGATCTTTGACGTTAACCAAATACCCCTCACAACCTTCCTCAAGCATTTCTGTTGCTTCCACTGAGGAAATCCAAGGGATCGAGGTTCCTCCTCGGTTTCCCTGAAATTCAAACTTAGGACGACCAATCGGATTAAATTGGATCGTCCTGCTGCCGCAATCCATAACGGCTTTCTGTTTAGTCAGCCAATCCATACCAATGATCACATCAAAGTCATACATGGCTAACACAGCTAAATCAATTCTTTCCTCAACATTTCCAATCACAATTTTACAATCCAAACACCCCAACGATACTAGCACCCTATCATGCAGTGGGGTCGTCACACACAACATAACCTCAAGTAAGACAGGCTCCAGACCAACCAATCTAACAAACTGCTCAGAAATAAATGAATGGGTTGCCCCGGGATCAAATAACGCATATGCCGAATGATTGCAAAGAGATACGGTACCTGTGACCACACCCGGCGCGTCCTCAGCATCCTTTCGCGCCAACGCGTATACTCGTCCTTGCGCAGGCGGTCTGCCCTGAATAGCCGGTGGGGGATTTCCGGCCTGATTTCCAATTCTGAGCGGCTGCTGCGGTTGTCCTGGGGGTCCCAAAAGTCGTTGCTGGGGGCAATTCTTTATCTGGTGCCCCATACTTCCACAACGAAAGCAAGGTCCGATCCTATGTGGCGTCTGACCGGGCTTCCCGATAATCCTTCTCGGGGGTGGAACAAACCGTCTATTACTAGCCATTGGTCTCCTTACAAAGCGACGATTGTCCCGGTTAGGAATAAATCTCGAACCCGATGCTGATGCCCTTTCAATCTGATCCCGTTCCATAGTCTGGGCTCGCTCATATAACTCTCTATAATCTCGAATATTCAACAAAAGCATCTGAGTACGAAGTTCCGGTTTCAGTCCATCCCGGAACCTTCGAGCCTTGTCCAGGGGATTCTCAACCATTCTCGGGGCAAACTTGGATAATCTAATAAACTCTGCCTCATACTGTACTACTGTCATTGACCCCTGACGAAGTCTCATAAATTCTGCCATCTTCTTCTCCTGGGCACTCTCAGAGAAAAACTGTCCATAGAAGTGCTCGACGAATATCGCCCAGGTCGGTTCCATAAACTCTGGAAACACTCTATCCTTAACCGCCTTCCACCAGTCATGGGCATTGTCCTGCAGTTGATACGATGCCAATAAAATCTTTTCCCTCTCAGTACACTCTAACAGCTCAAATGCCTTTTCCAATTCCTCCACCCAACGCGGGGCGGCTTCGGGGTCACCTCTACCCGTGAACTTAGGCGGTTTCAGCTTAAGAAAATGCTCTACCAACTGGTGCATTGGTCTCGGTGCCACCATTGGTTGAGCCTGCACTGGCTGAGCTTGAGCTTGATTCTCATGGACGGCAGCAACGGCTGCGGCCTCAGCAGCCTGAGCAGTCGCATTCTCTCTTTCCTGCGCCTGCCTATCCATCACATTTCCAATTCGGTCTAGTGCTCTAAGAACTCCTTCCATACGCGGATCTTCCGCCTGTCTAACATCAGCTCTGGGGTCTGCTGCAGCCCCAACACCCACTCTAGGGTTCTCTTCCTCTCTAGCACCCGCAACTATATTCTCTATCGCTCTGGCTCTACCACGACCTCTACCACGAGCTTCTCTGCCTGCGCCCCTCCTTGGGGCTCCTCTCACTCTTCCCCTTTCACTGCTCATCTAGACTCTGAGTGCTCAACTACCTGCTATAATTCCATCCGGGAATTAGAGACCTAAACCAACTAACCGGTCTAAGTCCTAGGCAGGTATAAATACAAAAGCAATTAGGCACTCAGCATGCGGCTAACACAACAGCACATGAATTTCACCCAAGGACTTACAAATTTACCTTGGTTCCTGCCGCACCTGCACAATACTGGTTCAATCAATCACCACAACAGTCAAACACAAACATTCTGGAGGTACACTTAGCACACTAAGTCACCCTATAGCTACCCATGGTCATTTCTCCTTATCACTCCAAGGCTCCACTAAATCAAACAGAGCTGTCCTTGCTCTGATACCAATTCGAACGGGGATGTCACGCCCCGTACCCCACGAAGCATGATCATCCGCGTAGGTCGAAATAAAATGTGACGCTCCCAGGATTGCATCACCGACCCAAAACCCAAATCAGAGAAAAACAAACGTCACATGCGGAAACCACGTATATATATATATATATATACACCCAGACATGCAATTATAACCATGAATAGCAATAAGCATTAATATACTAAAGAAATACTCACATATAAGCACCCTTTTAAAAACTTTATACAAACTATTTATTTACAACCAAAAAGAATACATAACAAGGCCACTAAACAAAAAGGATCGGTGGCCTAGGGTGTCAGCTAACTACCCAGGGAGAGTTACATCAAAAAGAGGGGTTAATCTAAACTCCTACTCTTGGGATCTACCCTACGGCTCCTCGCCAGGATTGGATGGCGCTGCTGACTCTTCAGACGAGTCCTCCTCCGACAGAACTTCCTCGTCTGACCCCACTTCTGCCACTTCTCCAGCTGGCTCACCGTTCTCTCCCACTACTTCCAGATTCAGTTCTTCGTCTTCCTCCTCAATTATATCGTCAGCTATAACTTGCTCACCACCTTGCACTTCGTCCATTGGTATCGGTCCATCCACCGTATCGCCCACGCTACTTACACTAAGGGAGGCGGGAGGATCAGAGACTTCTCCACTCACCATTTGGGGAATCATGACGCCGTTAACATCTACTGGAACATCAAAAGTCCTCATCGGAGGTCCAGTGACACCATTAGCTCCCCTATAACACCAGGCTACGTACTCCTGAGTCTCGTTGTGATCTTCTCCCACATCTATCAGTACAACCGATTGATATCTAACATATGCTGATCCATCTCCACAAGGATGAACACTAACACCTCGTTGAATTCTATGTGGATATCCAAAAAGAGGGGCCCTCCTCGGCATCCTATGGACGGGGGTCTGAAAATCGGTTTTACCACAACCGTGAGATAAACTCAGCAAGTAAAATCTCTAATCCTAAACTAGGCTAACGTGCACCTCCAGAAATAAATAAAACACACAATTCACTGAACCAGTAATTAAATCAATATAAGTTCACATGGGCTCACAGCCCGATTCCAATATTCCAGCCCTGCAGGTTAGGCTTTCGATATCAATATAATTCATAGACAATTAAATCGACCCGAAGGCCATGACCCAATGGTCATTAATCACTCGACCCGAAGGCCCGACCCGTCGGTCACAGTTATATATCGACCCGAAGGCCTGACCCGTCGGTCACAATCACACTCGACCCGTAGGCCTGACCCGTCGGTCACAGTTATATATCGACCCGAAGGCCTGACCCGTCGGTCACAATCACACTCGACCCGTAGGCCTGACCCGTCGGTCACAGTTATATATCGACCCGAAGGCCTGACCCGTCGGTCACAATCACACTCGACCCGTAGGCCTGACCCGTCGGTCACAGTTATATATCGACCCGAAGGCCTGACCCGTCGGTCACAATCACACTCGACCCGTAGGCCTGACCCGTCGGTCACAGTCAATGTGGAATTTCACAATCAAGTTCCATTTGATTCCCATCGGGCTTAAGACAATTTCAATTTATTTCATATCAAGGCCCGTTCAAATTCCAATTGGGCTCAATCTAGTCCAAGCCAATCCACATTCAAAGGCCCAATTTAATATTCTAATGGGCTCAATCAATTCAAGACAATTTACATTCAAGGCCCATTTAAATTCTCATTGGGCTCATTTAATTCCAATTGGGCTTCAACAATTTCAATTCAATTCACAATCTAGGCCCATTTCAAAATTATCCAACTTGGGCCCATTTAAATTATCCAACTTGGGCCCATTTAAATTCTCCAACTTGGGCCCATTTAAAATTCTCCAATTTGGGCCCAAATAACACAAAATTCGGAGCCCATGTAGCCCACACCAATTCAGCCCACCAATCCTCTCCTAATTACCACTAAACCAATGTAATTAGTCCTAATTAAGTCCACTAACCATCCATTACACAAAACACACTTAATTAGGCTCTAATTACCACAATTAAGCCCTTAATCTAGCACAATTAAGACTAATTCAGCGATTAGTGGTTTTACTCGCCTATTAGCGACGCGAGACGACGGGAGCGAGCGGCCGATGACCGGCGAGCGGTACAATCGGCGGCGGCGCTCCAAGGCAAGCCGGCGGCCTACGGCGGTCCGGCGAAGCTCACGGCCTCCTCACGGCCAGAACAGGGAAAGCTTCGGTGGGGGTTGGCTGAGGATGCAGGAGAGAGAGAGGGTGAGGGTGAGGCCGGTCAGTGGGGCGGTGCACGGCGGCGCGGCCAGGCGGACGAGCCCAGCGACGGCGACGGCGTCCTTGTCGCGCCTCGGCTGGAGCGGCTGCAACGGGCGGTCACGGGCGGCGGGAGAGGGAGGCAGGGTTGCGACTGGGCTGGGGACGGCACCAGGGGTCGGCACTCGGCGGTCGGCGGCCAGCAGCTCCGGCAAAACCTGCTGTTCCGGCGTGAACAGTGGACTGGCGGTGCTGATCGGTGGAGGAGGGAGCGGCCGAGAGGATTTCGGGAGAGGAGAGAGAGAATTGCGGGGAGAGAGAAAGCTGAGGAGAGAGAGAGAGAGTCAAAGATGGTCAAGGGAGGGGGTGAGTGGATGCCACATGTCACAATCTAGCCCATTATGCCCAAAATGCCCTTGATCCAAGGGTTCATATCCATTCTCATCCAATAATGCAAGGGTAAAATGGTCATTTGCCCCTAACCATGGTTAACCAACCCTAGTTAACCTTACCCAACCTTGGTTAAGCTCCAAAATTAATTCAAAATTCGAAATAAACCAAAAATGGCCTAGGGGCAATTCCGTCATTTTTCCGTCCGGAACCGAAATTCCAATTTTCGCACATACCGGTCCTAAATATTCATGTGATACCTAATCCAGAGTCGGAATCGCGAAATTCGCTTTCTAAGCCCTCGAAAATCCTCTGTGAAGTTTCCGGGAATAAAATAATATTATTTTCCAATTTTTGCCGAAATTCCACTTTCTGTCCAGAATCATTCCAAACACACTCGGATACCCCAAAATGACGTTGGCCGCGAAAATTAACCTCAAACGGCCTCCGAAATCGGCCTCGGCGTTCTCAGGGGCAAAATGGTCTTTTTCTCACTTTCTGCCGAATCTTCAGTTTTCAACTGTTTTAATCTCAAACATGAATGGCCATTACCAATTGACGTCCGTCTTGCAAAATAGTCATAATTACCCTTGAGATTTTGATATCAAAACTCGGGTCCAATATTGTAATCTCAATATGCTCGTTTCGCAGTTTTAGGGTCTCTCACTAACGAGCGGCAGTTTAGGCGTTACGCGTATCGACCTAAGATTGTCCGAATCGTGATGGTCTAAATTTCGAGAGAACGAGAGGAATTATCACTAGTACCAGGGTCGCGATCGTTTGGATTACAATCAGGTTTCATTCGTCAGATGTACTTTCGGTCGTGCGAAATCACTCGCGATCCGATCGTACGTTACTGACAAAATCAACCAGTCATTTTCCTAAGACCGGCCTATATTGGCTCAAAATATTTCCTCAACGTTCTTCAAAATCAGCGTTCAGTCGCGATTGGGTTCTCGGTCCACGTACCTGTTCCTATTTAGCCTTTCTCATATGGTTAGTATCCCGAGACTGATCAGGTCCAGGCGAGACTTACTAAAATTACACGAGAATAAATATACACTTTATTGGTCCCGATAACGGGTCAAAATTCAGGATGTTACAACTCTTCCCCCCTTACAAAAATTTCGTCCTCGAAATTTGCACTTCAAACCGGCTCCTCAAACAACTGGGGGTGTTGACGTCGCATGGCTTCTTCGCTTTCCCAAGTAGCGCCCTCTGTTCCGTGGTGCTCCCAAACTACCTTCACCATCGGGATTGTCTTGTTCCGAAGTACTCGATCCTTCCTATCTTCGATTCTGACCGGTCTCTCCACGTACGACACCCTATCGTCCACGTCTATTTCTTCGTACCTTAGAACGTGTGTCGGATCCGGTTCATACTTTCTCAACATCGACACGTGGAAGACATTATGTATCTGGGACAAATTCGGTGGCAAGGCTAGTCTGTACGCCATATCGCCAATCTTTTCCAGAATTTCAAACGGCCCAACAAATCTCGGACTCAACTTTCCTTTCTTGCCAAATCGGGATAATCCCTTCATAGGCGACACCTTGAGAAACACATGATCCCCAACTTGAAATTCCAGATGTCGACGTCTCCGATCGGCATAACTTTTCTGTCGGCTCTGTGCTGTCTTTAACCTTTCTCTAATGATCTCTACAGCTTCCACTGTTTGCTGTACCAACTCTGGGCCCGTAATGCTCCGTTCTCCCACTTCATCCCAGCACACGGGAGTCCTACACGCTCTGCCATACAAGGCTTCAAACGGGGCCATTTGAATACTCTGCTGATAACTGTTATTATATGCAAATTCAACCAGATGCAGCTGTTCTTCCCATTTACCCTGAAAATCCACCACGCAAGCCCTCAACATATCCTCAAGGGTCTGGATTGTTCTTTCTGATTGCCCATCGGTCTGCGGATGATAAGCTGTACTGAACTGCACCTTTGTCCCCAAAGCTGTCTGCAGACTTTTCCAGAAGTTCGCTGTAAACCTCGGATCACGATCTGAAGTAATCGTCACTGGCACTCCGTGCAGTCTCACAATCTGTCTTACATACAGCTCCGCATACTTTTCTAACTCCAAATCCTTACGTACTGCCAGAAAATGCGCTGACTTAGTCAGTCTATCCACTATCACCCAAATGGAATCATGCCCTCTCTGACTCCTTGGTAATCCCGTTACGAAGTCCATGGTAATATGTTCCCATTTCCACTCAGGGATTTCCAATGGTCGCAGCAATCCTCCAGGTTTACAGTGCTGTGCCTTTACCTGTTGGCACGTCAAACACTTAGCCACATGCTTGGCTACATCCGCTTTCAATCCATTCCACCAATAGTGTTGCCTTAAATTCTGATACATTTTCGTACTGCCAGGGTGGATACTGTAATTGCTGCGATGAGCTTCTCTCAATATTTCTTCCTTAAGCTCAATATCATCCGGTACACACCATCGTCCTCTATACTTCAGGACTCCATCTTCTGATACCTGGAAGTCTGGCTTCCTTGCCGAGGCATCCATTTCCACAATTTTCTGAATTTCCTGATCCGTGGTTTGTAAAGCCTTAATCTTAGTTTGAATCTCCGGCTCGATCCTCAAAGTAGCCAGCAGATTCGACACATGGCTTAATTCCAATCTAAATTCTGAGTCTCGGATCTTTTCCAATAACGCCCACTCCTTGATCATCATGTGTGCCATGCTAGACTTGCGACTCAATGCATCTGCAACTCGATTTGCCTTCCCGGGATGATACATGATGTCGCAGTCATAATCCTTTAGAAGCTCCATCCATCTACGCTGTCTCATATTCAACTCTTTTTGTGAGAACAGGTATTTGAGACTCTGATGATCCGTATAAATCTGAAACTTTTCCCCACACAGATAATGCCTCCAAATCTTAAGTGCAAAGACGATGGCAGCCAACTCTAAGTCATGCGTCGGATAATTCACTTCATGGGGTCTCAACTGACGTGACGCATACGCAACTACTTTGCCATGTTGCATTAACACACAGCCAAGTCCTTTGAACGAAGCATCACTGTATACTTCAAATCCACCCGGTCCAGAGGGGATAGTCAAGACTGGAGCTGTCGTCAGTCTGTGCTTAAGCTCCTGAAAACTTCGTTCGCACTTATCGTCCCATTCAAACTTAGTTTCCTTTTTCAGTAATCGAGTCAATGGCGTGGCTATCGACGAGAATCCTTCCACGAAACGTCGATAATAGCCAGCTAATCCTAAGAAACTTCTGATCTCTGTCACTGACGTCGGCCTGGGCCACTTAAGCACTGCTTCAATCTTAGTCGGATCCACTGATATTCCTTCTCCCGACACGATATGTCCAAGAAAGGCTACCTTGCTAAGCCAAAATTCACATTTACTGAACTTCGCATAAAGCGCATGTTCTCTCAACGTCCGTAGAACTTCAGTCAAATGCACTTCATGCTCCTCTGAACTCTTCGAATACACTAGAATATCGTCAATGAACACTATGACGAACTGATCCAGAAATTCCTTAAAAACTCTGTTCATCAGATCCATAAAAGCTGCAGGGGCATTCGTTAAACCAAAGGGCATGACTGTAAACTCATAATGCCCGTATCTCGTCCTGAATGCAGTCTTGGGTATATCCTCTTTCCGAATTCTCAACTGATGATACCCTGTCCGTAGATCAATCTTGGAAAATACTGACGCCCCTTGCAACTGATCGAACAAGTCGTCGATCCTTGGCAGTGGATACTTATTCTTTATAGTCACCTGATTCAACTGCCGATAATCTATGCATAATCTCAACGTCCCGTCCTTTTTCTTCACAAACAGGACTGGCGCTCCCCATGGAGACGCACTAGGACGTATAAATCCCTTGTCTAGTAACTCTTGCATCTGAACTTTCAACTCTTTCAATTCCGACAACGACATCCGATACGGGGCCTTAGAAATTGGCTCAGTTCCTGGGGCCAACTCTATTACAAATTCCACTTCTCGTTCTGGTGGCAAACCCGGCAACTCTTGAGGAAAAACCTCGGGGAAATTACACACTACAGAGATTTCTTCCAATTTAGGCTCCACCAATGTCGGATCTTTGACGTTAACCAAATACCCCTCACAACCTTCCTCAAGCATTTCTGTTGCTTCCACTGAGGAAATCCAAGGGATCGAGGTTCCTCCTCGGTTTCCCTGAAATTCAAACTTAGGACGACCAATCGGATTAAATTGGATCGTCCTGCTGCCGCAATCCATAACGGCTTTCTGTTTAGTCAGCCAATCCATACCAATGATCACATCAAAGTCATACATGGCTAACACAGCTAAATCAATTCTTTCCTCAACATTTCCAATCACAATTTTACAATCCAAACACCCCAACGATACTAGCACCCTATCATGCAGTGGGGTCGTCACACACAACATAACCTCAAGTAAGACAGGCTCCAGACCAACCAATCTAACAAACTGCTCAGAAATAAATGAATGGGTTGCCCCGGGATCAAATAACGCATATGCCGAATGATTGCAAAGAGATACGGTACCTGTGACCACACCCGGCGCGTCCTCAGCATCCTTTCGCGCCAACGCGTATACTCGTCCTTGCGCAGGCGGTCTGCCCTGAATAGCCGGTGGGGGATTTCCGGCCTGATTTCCAATTCTGAGCGGCTGCTGCGGTTGTCCTGGGGGTCCCAAAAGTCGTTGCTGGGGGCAATTCTTTATCTGGTGCCCCATACTTCCACAACGAAAGCAAGGTCCGATCCTATGTGGCGTCTGACCGGGCTTCCCGATAATCCTTCTCGGGGGTGGAACAAACCGTCTATTACTAGCCATTGGTCTCCTTACAAAGCGACGATTGTCCCGGTTAGGAATAAATCTCGAACCCGATGCTGATGCCCTTTCAATCTGATCCCGTTCCATAGTCTGGGCTCGCTCATATAACTCTCTATAATCTCGAATATTCAACAAAAGCATCTGAGTACGAAGTTCCGGTTTCAGTCCATCCCGGAACCTTCGAGCCTTGTCCAGGGGATTCTCAACCATTCTCGGGGCAAACTTGGATAATCTAATAAACTCTGCCTCATACTGTACTACTGTCATTGACCCCTGACGAAGTCTCATAAATTCTGCCATCTTCTTCTCCTGGGCACTCTCAGAGAAAAACTGTCCATAGAAGTGCTCGACGAATATCGCCCAGGTCGGTTCCATAAACTCTGGAAACACTCTATCCTTAACCGCCTTCCACCAGTCATGGGCATTGTCCTGCAGTTGATACGATGCCAATAAAATCTTTTCCCTCTCAGTACACTCTAACAGCTCAAATGCCTTTTCCAATTCCTCCACCCAACGCGGGGCGGCTTCGGGGTCACCTCTACCCGTGAACTTAGGCGGTTTCAGCTTAAGAAAATGCTCTACCAACTGGTGCATTGGTCTCGGTGCCACCATTGGTTGAGCCTGCACTGGCTGAGCTTGAGCTTGATTCTCATGGACGGCAGCAACGGCTGCGGCCTCAGCAGCCTGAGCAGTCGCATTCTCTCTTTCCTGCGCCTGCCTATCCATCACATTTCCAATTCGGTCTAGTGCTCTAAGAACTCCTTCCATACGCGGATCTTCCGCCTGTCTAACATCAGCTCTGGGGTCTGCTGCAGCCCCAACACCCACTCTAGGGTTCTCTTCCTCTCTAGCACCCGCAACTATATTCTCTATCGCTCTGGCTCTACCACGACCTCTACCACGAGCTTCTCTGCCTGCGCCCCTCCTTGGGGCTCCTCTCACTCTTCCCCTTTCACTGCTCATCTAGACTCTGAGTGCTCAACTACCTGCTATAATTCCATCCGGGAATTAGAGACCTAAACCAACTAACCGGTCTAAGTCCTAGGCAGGTATAAATACAAAAGCAATTAGGCACTCAGCATGCGGCTAACACAACAGCACATGAATTTCACCCAAGGACTTACAAATTTACCTTGGTTCTTGCCGCACCTGCACAATACTGGTTCAATCAATCACCACAACAGTCAAACACAAACATTCTGGAGGTACACTTAGCACACTAAGTCACCCTATAGCTACCCATGGTCATTTCTCCTTATCACTCCAAGGCTCCACTAAATCAAACAGAGCTGTCCTTGCTCTGATACCAATTCGAACGGGGATGTCACGCCCCGTACCCCACGAAGCATGATCATCCGCGTAGGTCGAAATAAAATGTGACGCTCCCAGGATTGCATCACCGACCCAAAACCCAAATCAGAGAAAAACAAACGTCACATGCGGAAACCACGTATATATATATATATATATATACACCCAGACATGCAATTATAACCATGAATAGCAATAAGCATTAATATACTAAAGAAATACTCACATATAAGCACCCTTTTAAAAACTTTATACAAACTATTTATTTACAACCAAAAAGAATACATAACAAGGCCACTAAACAAAAAGGATCGGTGGCCTAGGGTGTCAGCTAACTACCCAGGGAGAGTTACATCAAAAAGAGGGGTTAATCTAAACTCCTACTCTTGGGATCTACCCTACGGCTCCTCGCCAGGATTGGATGGCGCTGCTGATTCTTCAGACGAGTCCTCCTCCGACAGAACTTCCTCGTCTGACCCCACTTCTGCCACTTCTCCAGCTGGCTCACCGTTCTCTCCCACTACCTCCAGATTCAGTTCTTCGTCTTCCTCCTCAATTATATCGTCAGCTATAACTTGCTCACCACCTTGCACTTCGTCCATTGGTATCGGTCCATCCACCGTATCGCCCACGCTACTTACACTAAGGGAGGCGGGAGGATCAGAGACTTCTCCACTCACCATTTGGGGAATCATGACGCCGTTAACATCTACTGGAACATCAAAAGTCCTCATCGGAGGTCCAGTGACACCATTAGCTCCCCTATAAAACCAGGCTACGTACTCCTGAGTCTCGTTGTGATCTTCTCCCACATCTATCAGTACAACCGATTGATATCTGACATATGCTGATCCATCTCCACAAGGATGAACACTAACACCTCGTTGAATTCTATGTGGATATCCAAAAAGAGGGGCCCTCCTCGGCATCCTATGGACGGGGGTCTGAAAATCGGTTTTACCACAACCGTGAGATAAACTCAGCAAGTAAAATCTCTAATCCTAAACTAGGCTAACGTGCACCTCCAGAAATAAATAAAACACACAATTCACTGAACCAGTAATTAAATCAATATAAGTTCACATGGGCTCACAGCCCGATTCCAATATTCCAGCCCTGCAGGTTAGGCTTTCGATATCAATATAATTCATAGACAATTAAATCGACCCGAAGGCCATGACCCAATGGTCATTAATCACTCGACCCGAAGGCCCGACCCGTCGGTCACAGTTATATATCGACCCGAAGGCCTGACCCGTCGGTCACAATCACACTCGACCCGTAGGCCTGACCCGTCGGTCACAGTTATATATCGACCCGAAGGCCTGACCCGTCGGTCACAATCACACTCGACCCGTAGGCCTGACCCGTCGGTCACAGTTATATATCGACCCGAAGGCCTGACCCGTCGGTCACAATCACACTCGACCCGTAGGCCTGACCCGTCGGTCACAGTTATATATCGACCCGAAGGCCTGACCCGTCGGTCACAATCACACTCGACCCGTAGGCCTGACCCGTCGGTCACAGTCAATGTGGAATTTCACAATCAAGTTCCATTTGATTCCCATCGGGCTTAAGACAATTTCAATTTATTTCATATCAAGGCCCGTTCAAATTCCAATTGGGCTCAATCTAGTCCAAGCCAATCCACATTCAAAGGCCCAATTTAATATTCTAATGGGCTCAATCAATTCAAGACAATTTACATTCAAGGCCCATTTAAATTCTCATTGGGCTCATTTAATTCCAATTGGGCTTCAACAATTTCAATTCAATTCACAATCTAGGCCCATTTCAAAATTATCCAACTTGGGCCCATTTAAATTATCCAACTTGGGCCCATTTAAATTCTCCAACTTGGGCCCATTTAAAATTCTCCAATTTGGGCCCAAATAACACAAAATTCGGAGCCCATGTAGCCCACACCAATTCAGCCCACCAATCCTCTCCTAATTACCACTAAACCAATGTAATTAGTCCTAATTAAGTCCACTAACCATCCATTACACAAAACACACTTAATTAGGCTCTAATTACCACAATTAAGCCCTTAATCTAGCACAATTAAGACTAATTCAGCGATTAGTGGTTTTACTCGCCTATTAGCGACGCGAGACGACGGGAGCGAGCGGCCGATGACCGGCGAGCGGTACAATCGGCGGCGGCGCTCCAAGGCAAGCCGGCGGCCTACGGCGGTCCGGCAAGCTCACGGCCTCCTCACGGCCAGAACAGGGAAAGCTTCGGTGGGGGTTGGCTGAGGATGCAGGAGAGAGAGAGGGTGAGGGTGAGGCCGGTCAGTGGGGCGGTGCACGGCGGCGCGGCCAGGCGGACGAGCCCAGCGACGGCGACGGCGTCCTTGTCGCGCCTCGGCTGGAGCGGCTGCAACGGGCGGTCACGGGCGGCGGGAGAGGGAGGCAGGGTTGCGACTGGGCTGGGGACGGCACCAGGGGTCGGCACTCGGCGGTCGGCGGCCAGCAGCTCCGGCAAAACCTGCTGTTCCGGCGTGAACAGTGGACTGGCGGTGCTGATCGGTGGAGGAGGGAGCGGCCGAGAGGATTTCGGGAGAGGAGAGAGAGAATTGCGGGGAGAGAGAAAGCTGAGGAGAGAGAGAGAGAGTCAAAGATGGTCAAGGGAGGGGGTGAGTGGATGCCACATGTCACAATCTAGCCCCTTATGCCCAAAATGCCCTTGATCCAAAGGTTCATATCCATTCTCATCCAATAATGCAAGGGTAAAATGGTCATTTGCCCCTAACCATGGTTAACCAACCCTAGTTAACCTTACCCAACCTTGGTTAAGCTCCAAAATTAATTCAAAATTCGAAATAAACCAAAAATGGCCTAGGGGCAATTCCGTCATTTTTCTGTCCGGAACCGAAATTCCAAATTTTCGCACATACCGGTCCTAAATATTCATGTGATACCTAATCCAGAGTCGGAATCGCGAAATTCGCTTTCTAAGCCCTCGAAAATCCTCTGTGAAGTTTCCGGGAATAAAATAATATTATTTTCCAATTTTTGCCGAAATTCCACTTTCTGTCCAGAATCATTCCAAACACACTCGGATACCCCAAAATGACGTTGGCCGCGAAAATTAACCTCAAACGGCCTCCGAAATCGGCCTCGGCGTTCTCAGGGGCAAAATGGTCTTTTTCTCACTTTCTGCCGAATCTTCAGTTTTCAACTGTTTTAATCTCAAACATGAATGGCCAATACCAATTGACGTCCGTCTTGCAAAATAGTCATAATTACCCTTGAGATTTTGATATCAAAACTCGGGTCCAATATTGTAATCTCAATATGCTCGTTTCGCAGTTTTAGGGTCTCTCACTAACGAGCGGCAGTTTAGGCGTTACGCGTATCGACCTAAGATTGTCCGAATCGTGATGGTCTAAATTTCGAGAGAACGAGAGGAATTATCACTAGTACCAGGGTCGCGATCGTTTGGATTACAATCAGGTTTCATTCGTCAGATGTACTTTCGGTCGTGCGAAATCACTCGCGATCCGATCGTACGTTACTGACAAAATCAACCAGTCATTTTCCTAAGACCGGCCTATATTGGCTCAAAATATTTCCTCAACGTTCTTCAAAATCAGCGTTCAGTCGCGATTGGGTTCTCGGTCCACGTACCTGTTCCTATTTAGCCTTTCTCATATGGTTAGTATCCCGAGACTGATCAGGTCCAGGCGAGACTTACTAAAATTACACGAGAATAAATATACACTTTATTGGTCCCGATAACGGGTCAAAATTCAGGATGTTACAATTCTCGCCATTTCTCTTCATTCAATCCTTTATATTATGATTAGAGGTGGAGCTTGGAATGTACGTTGTATGTAAAGCCGACTGGTAGTCGCGTGAAACTAGTGAATGTTGGTGGAAGCCTCGAAATGAAGTGGTTTTGTGACAACGAGGTTATTTGCTTTAAAGATAGTGGAATAATGTGATTTTTTGTCAGTTCAGAAATTCCGATGATAGTTATTCATGTTGATGATTTGGCTGATGCTAATTTGCAAGAAGTGAAAATACTGTTTCGTAGTTAATCGGCATGATGAGGTCATGTAGTGGTTTTGTATGGGAATGGCGAATGTGATTTGCTTTGCATGGCTAGCTTTTATTGCTTACATGTCTTTTACAATTTTCAATATATCTTGTAACTTAGTTGTGATGAACTCAATGATGTGGTGAACATCAAAAAACTTTGATGGTAATGTGATTGAAATGGTGTGGCTGGTGGTGCAACCATGAACGCTCTGCATAATGATTATTTCGATTATCGTCGATCGTATCTTATTTACGATATCGATATAATAATTATCGAGTATTGAAGTTAACATGTTGCATTTCCATCATTTCATCCATATACATTGCATTGTGAGGATTACAGTGAGGACCATCGACTGGAGTACAGGTGATGCCCCGTGGGAGCCAGCGAGAGAATTCGGGAAGCTCAAGGCCGTTATATCTTAAGGTTGTGCTGTGTGGTCTCGGTGATAGATGTGCAAGTAAGTCGCATAACCTCAGAGTAGGAGCGAGACGCCTGCTGCTGTGTGGTCTGTAGAACATTAGTTCTTAAAATCGATGGTTACGATTAAGAGTGGCATTCGCGGGGAATTCATGGGCGTATCATATGCATTCTCATATACATATTATCATTATTCATATTCATGATGGAAATCGATGATCTTGTGGTAGACTCTTCAATCGTGATATAACTGTTTGAATATAATAGTCATGGCTTGATTTACTTGCTGAATTTGTCTCACTATTATTGCTTTCCATGTTTTTTAGACCGTTAGCATGGCGTTCCATCCACCCACTGGGCCTATCTCCACATATGGTTTAGTACTAGACATCGAGGGATCGTTTGTTGAGCGTCCCGATCCCGTTGTACCTGGAATGGTGTGGGAACACCGCTCGACCATTGTCTGGGTCGACTTCTATATCCCCTTAGGATGGATGCTATTTCATTTCGTATCGGACTACTTCCGCATAGTTGGTCACCTGTTTGGACCTGTCCTCTTCTCTTGTGAGAATGTGAGGAGGTTCGTGACTGGTGGTTGATTAGGCCAGGTGTTGATGCAGCAGCCCCTTTTTATTTGAGCTGCATAATGGTCGTTGGCGGGTAATCTCCTAGGGCTTTTGCATGGCAGCTTTAAGACAGGCGTGGATGTGACGTTTTGTAGCTAGTAGGAGTAGATTAGATCCTTGCTTTTCCAGTTGTCATTTCCTTTGTGATGTAAATGTACTAATCATCTAAAGAAAAAAAAAGAAGATAAATAAGAGCTGTCTATTATATTTCTTTTGTTATCTCTAATTTACATTTTCGTCTTCCGTTTACGTTTTTACTCAAATTACATAATTAAGCCGCATAGTTTTTATGATGGCCAGGGACGTCACGGCTCGAGTTGATATTGTCACACTTACCCTGATTGATTAAATTGGTATTTGTAGCCATGGGCGTGTAAATCGGTTTAACACAGTCCATTCTAGTTCGGTGGAGAAGATCCGCAACATACTTCTGTTGTGACAGGAAGAGCCTTGATTGATGTTTTTTTTTTTTTTTTTGGTAAAGTAAGAATTTATATAACTTTCCAAAGAGCCAAAAACAACCTAAGCTCAAACCAGAACCAGACCCTGTTAGGACAAAATGATGTCCAAGCAAGGTCTAGAGAGGTTTAGCAGGAACTAGGAACAAGAAGCCAAGCACTAAGCTAGAGCAAGAACAACATGAAATCGAAAAGGAGGAGAATATCCCAAACGAAGCAAGGCGGATAGCCTGGACTCCAGCAGCAGCAGCAACGCATCCATCTAGTGAAGCAGCGCAAGGGAGAAAGGCCGAGAGCTCCTAGAGCAGCAGCAAGGCAGCAGAGCCAAAACCGGTCATCAGCAGCATCTAGTCTGGCGGGGCTCCAAAGTTGATCGGGTCCTACGGAACAGCAGAAGTCCATTGAAGAAGAAGTCGAGGCCGCCGAGGAGTCCACAGCAGCAGCCGAAAGCATGGCAGTCCGGAGGAGCAACCCCGTAGAGAACAGGGCTTGCGGCAACAACAGTAGCTGGTGGAGGGGGAACCCATGTCAAACTCCAAACCAGCGATATTGTCCTTCGAAGCAAGAAGGTCGTCCGGGAGATCCAGCAACAGCAGCAGCTTATCCAGGAAGGCCCTAATACAGCGAACAGCCGAGCCATTTGAATCAGCACAAAGTGGAAGGCCCAGGACTCCGGAGCCAACAGCAGCATCCACGCCGAAGCCACCGGGGGCAGCATCATAGCAGCAAGGCCGAGGCTGAGGTAGCAGCAGCAAAAAGAAAGAACCCAAACACTGACAAGCCACTGGATAGGTGTAAGTAACGCTAGCCAAAAATATAAGATGGAAGAACCCATTTTCTCTGAAGAAGCCGGTTCCTAGGAGTGTCTTCAATACTCCCCAAAGAGAGGACTTTGTCTCTGACGGCTTTGAGGAGATGATTACGAATGCCTGGAATGGAAACTCCCTTGTTCCTGAAGATCGCGTTGTTTCTCTCGGTCCAAATGATGTGGCATAAGGCCCCAAGAGAAAATCTAGCAATGCGATGCACGAAGGACGAACCTCCACATACTTGCTTGGCCCATAGAATGTGATCCTGCCATGGCCGGTTGCGCCAAGGGATATTGCAATTAGTCGCCCAAAAGGTAGCCAGCCTACTGGTAAAGGAGCATTCAAAGTATAAATGGTTGATAGAATCTGGAGTATTCCCACAAAAGGCACACATGGCGTCTTCAATTCTACGATTTTGTAAAAGGAAAACCTGAGTGGGTAGGCGGTTAAGAGAGATTAACCATAAAAGGAAGGCATGTCGTGGAGCTATATGCCGGTCCCAGATGAAGGAATGCCACGGTGTTGGATGCCATTTCCTACGAATATGATCCCAAGCACGGCTAACAGAGAAAGACTTGGATGGATGAGGAGTCCAGACAAAGCAATCCATTCTATTGTCCAAAAATCGCGGAGGGCTATCAATCCAGCTCAAAATAGTGGTGAGAGTCCTAGACGGTTGCCAAGACTTATCAAAATAGTGGTTGATTGATGTTTGATCATCTCAATTCCCAAGAAATAATTAAGTTCGCCCAAGTCTCTTGTGGAGAAGCAGTTGATAGTGTCTTGAATAAATATCGTGTTGGACCCTGTAATAACAATGTCGTCAACATAGATAAGCATGTAAATGGAGAAATTGGCCCAATGTAGTATAAAGAGGGAAGTATCGATTTTTGATCCAATAAATCCCAGTGATTCTAAAAGGATGCTCAGATGGTGGAACCAAGCCCGCGGTGCTTGTTTCAATCTGTATAAGGATTTTTGTAGCTTGCATATATGGTTTGGCCTTTCTTTATCAATGAAGCCCTATGGCTAAGCCATGTAAACTTTTTTAGTCAAGTTACCATTTAAAAATGTGTTGCTAACATCCAACTACCGGAGTTTCCAATTTTTTGTCATAGCTAATGAAATAACTGTACGGACAGTGGTTGCTTTAACAGTGGGCCTAAACGTTTCTGTGTAGTCGATACCCCGCTGCTGATTGTAGCCCTTGGCCACGAGGCAGGTTTTGTATTGATCTATCGAACCATCTGCTCGTGTCTTGGCTCGATAAACCCATTTGGAGCCCACAACATTTGCTTTGGGATTCGGTGGAGCCAAAACCCATGTTCCATTACGCAACAAAGCATTAAGTTCTTGAAACATCACGACCCTCCATTTTTCATCTTTATTAGGTTCAGTGAAACATCGTGGCTCTTCCTTAGAGCTTATTTCAGTCAAGATCACATCTGGCAATGGATATTTAGTGCCGCGCCTTGAGTTTTGACGCAGCTGCATTGAATGGATTCTTGATTTTTGATAAACCGGTTATGGAGGCATATGAAAGATCCTCATTAGAACCTGTACCAACATTAGACGGACTAGAAACCAACGTGTTAGACGTTGAAGCAATATTAGTATTTGATAATGTTGGTGATGGTTCTTCAAAGATGGGTGGAGAAGTATTAGAGGGTGGGGTAGAAGGTAGAATATTATCATTAACACCATAGTTTGCCTGGGAGGACATACCAGTTGTGGAGATCGTCAACTAAGGATGTGATGGTGAGGGTCTTTCAGAAGGGTAGGAAACAAGTGTGGCAAGTGGAAAAATATTTTTGATAAAATGAGCATGTCTTGCAATATACATGCGTCTAGTTTTGTAATTTAAACAACGATAACCAACATGCAATGGACTATATCCTAAGAACACACATTGAGTAGAGTTAAGTGAAAACTTATGCGAATTGTATAGCCTTAATAAAGGGAAAACAACACAACTAAATATTTTTAAAAACTTGTAATCCGGTTCTTGATGGAAAAATGTTTGAAAAGGTGAGATATTATTTGAGAGTGGTGTAGGTAATCTACTAATAAGGTAAATTGTAGTTTCAAAAGCATAATGTAATACTTAAGTGGAAGAGATGTATGTGCCAATAATATAAGGCCGGTATCAACAATACGATGAGTTTTTCACTCAGCTGCTCTATTCTGCTTGTGAGTGTGTGGACATGCTACATGATAGAGAATTCCATTGTTTGAAAAAATTTTATTCAGGGTTCTGTATTCCCCACCCCAATTAGACTAGACGGATTTGATGGATTTTTTAAATTGTTTCTCAGCCATGATTTTAAACTTTTTGAAAATGGAAGGGACCATAGATAGATTTGAATTGGATAGTACCATGTATATTTGGAAAAATCATCAACAAATAGAACAAAATATTTATAACCGGAAACGAAATTAATTGGGGCTTGTCCCCATACATCAGTGAAAATTAAATCAAGAGATGCTTTACTAATACTATGAGTGGGGGGTAGGGGTGTTTTATGAGATTTGCCTAACAAACAGGAAGCACGTTTATTGAAATCAAATGTAGAACATGGCCAATTGTTTGAACTGATCAAAGACCGAACTTTGCTTTGTTGGGATGACCCATCCAAGCGTGCTAGGTAGTGGCAGTGGCGGAAGTATCAAGTGAAATTGTGTTGGCGGATGGAGTTCTGGTATAAAGATCCGACAGTTAGTATAGTCCATCCTTAAGCGAACCTTGGAGTAGTGGTGTTTTGGTCTGCAAATCCTTCACAACAAAGTGAAATGGATGAAACTCAAAGAAGCAGTTGTTATCGCGTGTAAAATTATGTACATAAAGCAAATTACATGTAATGGTAGGGACATGAAGGATATTTGAGAAATAAAAAGATTTGGTAATAGGAGTTTTGAAAGTGGAAGAACGACATTTACAATGTCTAAACCTGCTCTATTACCTACGTGAAGAGATTTGTTACAGTTATGTGGTGCAGAGATTTGCATATTTGCAATGTCACGTGTCACGTGGTGAGTAGCTATAGTATCCGGAAACCAATCTTGCTGCGATGGGGTAGGAAGAATCCTAGCCATATTAACAGTAGGCTGAGGTGCACTGTTGTTACACTGCGAATACTTGAAATAACATGAAGTCGTATGGTTATATTTCTGACAAATTTGGCATTGTTCTTTCATATTTTTAGATCGATTGCTTGAGTTTCCATAACTGCACTGGTTGCCTTGCCAACGGTATTGAGGGTTTTGGGTGGTAGATAGTTGGAAATCAGAAATCGAAAATTGATTGCATTTGAGTAGTAAGGGTAGATGATGGAGGGGTGTAAGTGGTAACATTTGCCTCTATAGGCACCGTAGCAGATTTCATTTGAAGCTCATGATTGAGAAGCAATCGATGGAGTTCAGGAAAGGTTATTGAATTAGGTTTTGCAGCCAAGACAGCAATAATGTCAGAAAAATCAGAACTAAGATTATGGAAGACAATGGCATTTAACTCTTCATTCCCTAGAGGGCGATTGGCAAAGCTAAATGATCTGAAATGTACTTTACATCGCGAAAATATGTTGACACAGACTTATCATCTTTGGATGTATTTTGGAGTTGCATATGAAGCTAACAAATGCTTGTATGTGATAGAGATCCAAAAGCAGTTTGTAGAGCCTTCTAGACATCGGCATCAGTATCTAATCCAACCACATAGGGTAGGACATCAGGTGAAAGAGAAGATATCATCCAACCAAGAACAAGTTGGTTTTTTCGAATCTATTCATCATATGCAGGGTTCGGTGCAACAGTGGTGGAGCCCGCGAGGGTGATGGTTGGAGAATGATAGATAATGCTGCCGTCAAGATATCCCATTAAGGATTGGCTACGAAGCAATGAAAATAACTGGATTTTCCACAATAGAAAGTTATTACCAGAAAGTCTGAGCTAAGGTGGTGTTGCACTACCGAAGTCCCTCGATGGTCACGCCTCGCACCCTACGAGCGCGCGATCATCCCTCGATGGTCGATCATTGAATGCGATGTCTCAGGCACGTTGCCCACCCAACCCAAACATCAGAGATTAGGCACATGCGAAAACAAATAGAAACAACCCAGACAATTAATAATGACAAGGGGTAGCAATAGCACGAAATAATAATTGTAATTCATATACTTGGCATATACCAAGCTAGGCCACAACAACAGGACCACATTCCTCAAAAAGGACAATGGTTCGCAAACTTAACTCCTCTACAAAAGGGGAACTCAAAATACCGAGTACTTGACCCGTCCTCGACCTTCGAGATACCTTTGCAGCGTCTCCAATCACTCATGGTCGCGGATTTGAAATGGTTATATAATAACCGTGAGAACGAGTTTCAATAAGCAACCCCCTATACCCCACGTAGGCCAATGCGTACCCAGACAAGTCGTACATGCAATCTACCCTATAACATATAAAATTCGCATCATTGTACTTACCTCGTCATCAAGCCCATGCCAACTCTGCACGTTAGTCACAACGTGATAATGCAATAATAGTAATTCAATAACATATCACAATCACTCAAACACCAACCACACTTGCACTCAATCAATCCAATTAACTCAACCACACATCCAACCAGCCAATTCAATCACACGCTCAACTAGTCAATTCAATCAAACTTAAATCGAATGCATGGCCGAACATCTTTCTCACGATCCGCGCCACTGCGCCTTAGGTCCATTCTCACTGCCCGTGCCATTGCGCCTCAGGCCCATTTGGCACACCGGCCATTCATGCTTTCATACAGACCTCCGTCAACACGTCCTAAGTCCGTAACCCTCCGATCAATCCGGGCCCAATTTCCAATGATCGACGTAAACATATTCCGATTCAATACACGTTTAACGGGCCACCGTCAACACGTCTTAAACCCGCATCCATTTGGCACACCGGCCATTCATGCCTTCACATGGACCGCCGTCAACACGTCCCAAGTCTGTAGCCCTCCGATCAATTCGGGCTCAATTTCTAATGACCGACGTAAACACGTCCCGGTCCAACACACCTTTAATGGGCCACCGTCAACACGTCTCAAGCCCGCATCCATTTGGCACACCGGCCATTCATGCCTTCACACGGACCGTCGTCAACACGTCCCAAGTCTGTAGCCCTCCGATCAATCCGGGCTTAAAATCGACAGGCATGCACACGCCATTCAATTCAATCAATTTCACGCCAATTGCGCCAAGCGATCCACATTCACAACTCAATTCAATTCACGACACGCCACACCCACCCACAAACTCGACATTCAATCGGCCACATACGAACATCCAAATCATGCATATAATCTCATCCAATCCAACTAACACAATTATATAATAATATGATTAACTTAAACCGCGCCCTAATCGTTCTAAACCCAAGACAAGTCTATAAAATACCCAAAGTACTAAGTAGGGTTTAGGAAGTTACTTACCAAGTTCTAGACCGGAGAAAATCGGTTCAGGCCTAAAATGGTCCTGGTGAACAGTACTGGACTAGGCACGGGTGTGGGCTAAACGGGCGCACTGACTGGCCAACACGGGCACGGTGGCTGGATGGCGTGCCTGGCGCGCGGGCACGGTGGTCGAACGGCATGCCCGGGGGCGCATGGGTGGTTGGATGAGCGACGCGCCTGGGTGACGGGTCGGCTGGATGGGCAACGTGTAGGGTGCATGGGCGAGCGGCCGAACGGAACGGGCCAAGGGTTGAGCAGCGGGCGAGTAGCTTGGTCGAACGGGGCACGGCTGTTGGACGAGCCAAGGGTCGGGCCGAACGAGTGGCGTGCCGGCCAATGGGTGGCGACGTCGGGTAGTCGGTCGAGAGGACTGGACACGTTGGGACTCGCCGGGGGCGAGCTTCCCGTGGCTGGTGCCGGCGGCGACGGCGCGACTACTGGTGGGGTCGAGTAGCATTGGGCTGGCCGGCTGGAGCGACGGCGAGCAGCGGAAAGCGAAGGGGAAGAAAAAGAAGGTGGCCGAGGCGGGTGGCGTAGCTGGGGAGGCGTTCGGCGGCGGCGATGCTTAGGCGTCGGGGCAGTGCTGGAGAGCTAGCTGGACGGCTGGACGGCGGTCGGGGCTCATCGGACGCGGCGGTAAGCGACTGCGATTGGGAGGAGAAGAAGGCAGAGTCGGGGTGGAGCTGCCGGGAGACGCGACGACGGCGCGAGAAGAATGGCTACATCAGCGGCTGGTGGGGTGGCGTCGAGCGGAGGCGGAGGGACGATCAAGCGGCGGGCTGCGGAGGTGAAGAGTAGCTGCGGAGGTAGACAAGAGTCGGGGGAAAGAGGGGAGGAGAGGGCAGGGGGTTCGACGGTGATGGTGGCAGTGGAGGGGGTGGCACGGCGACGTCACAAGCGGCGGAACGGAGCGGGACGAGCCAGCTGGGCAACGCCGGGCAGCGACAGGCGCGGCGGCGAGCCGAGTGACGGGGCGGTGTAAGAAGCCGAGTGCTCGGGTGGGTAAGAAGGCAGCGGCGGGGCGGTGTTGCCGGGTGACGCGGTGGTGCGACGACGGTGCGAGGAGGACGGCGGCGTTGGCGGCAGGTGGAATGGCATCGGGCGGAGGCGGAGCGGCGATCAAGCGGCATGTCGTGATCGGCGAGTAGGACAGAATCAAAGGGGCAGAACTAGTCAGGCCAAGGAGGAAGAAGGAAGAAGAAAGAGAGAAAAGAAAAGAAGAAAGGAAGAGAGAGAAGGTGGGAGTTGGTTTGCATGACAGGGGGCTGAGGGGACGTTTGCATGGGGGAGACGTGCGCGGCCAGAAGGGTAAAGAGAGAGGGAAAAAAAAGAGAGAGAAAAGGGAGGGGCAGATGCAATGAGGAGAGGGCGTGCGCATCGTAGGCGTGTTAGAGGAGAGAGGGGAGAGAGAGAGAGAGAGAGAGAGAGAAAGAGAGAGAACAAAAGTAAATTTTTGTCATCAAGTGCGATCTAACGGTCACGATTCAAATTCGAAAATGTCTAACGGTCCACGAAAAATCCCAAATAATAACTAGGACAAAGACCGGACACCCACACTAAATAAATAATACTAAGAGGGAGGTCTACTAGTCGAAATCCACATCCGATCTAAAATTTCACTTTCTCACTATTCCTGATAAGATTGACGCTGGCTACAATAATATCGACACCGTCCAATTTATTTCGTCCCGAAACTTCCGAAAATCGACTGCCAAGTTCGGGATCTAAATAACGACCAAATTCGATCGAGTGCGGTTCTAGCAAAATCTCTATTTTAAAAAAAATAAGAACCCGGGAGTGATCAGTTCCCCGGCGAGATTCTATTATAAACGTACTGACAAATTATACGTTTTATAAATTTCAAAAATAGATCGAAATTCGGAATGTCACAACTCTTCCCCCTTACAAAAATTTCGTCCTCGAAATTTACAATCCAACCCAATTGCTCAAACAAATGAAGGTATTGGTGTCACATCAGCTCTTCACTTTCTCATGTTACACCTTCGGTCCCATGATATTTCCAAATCACCTTGACCATCAGAATTATTTTGTTCCGCAGCACTCGCTCAATTCTGTCCTCGATCCTTATTGGCTTTTCCACGTACGATAATCTATCGTCCACGTCTATTTCTTCATAATTCAGCACGTTGGTCGAGTCCGGTTCGTACTTCCTCAACATAGACACGTGGAACACATTATGAACATGAGATAAATTTGGCGGTAGTGCGAGGCGATAGGCCAAGGTGTCGATTCTCTCCAAGACTTCGAATGGACCCACGTAGCTGGGGCTCAATTTTCCTTTCTTGCCAAACCGTGACAATCCTCTCATCGGCGACACTTTGAGAAAAACGTGGTCCCCTACTTGAAATTCCAAAGGCCAACGTCCTCGATCCGCATAATTCTTTTGGCGGCTCTGAGCGGTTTTAAGCCTGTCCCTAATCACCTTGACCGTTTCGATTAACTGCTGAACCAACTCTGGGCCCCTGATGCTCCTCTCACCAACTTCATCCCAACAAATCGGTGTTCTGCAAGCTTTGCCATACAACGCTTCAAATGGCGCCATTCTGATACTCTGTTGATAACATTGTTATAGGCAAACTCAACCAAATGCAACTGTTCCTCTCAACTACCTATAAAATCCAATACACACGCTCGCAGCATGTCTTCTAAGGTCTGAATCGTCCTTTCAGACTGGCCATCCATTTAGGAATGATAGGCCGTGCTAAATCGTAAACTTGTTCCTAATGTCGTATGAAGACTTTTTCAAAAAGCGACGGTAAACTTAGGATCACGGTCCGAAGTGATCGTCACTGGTACTCCATGGAGACGGACTATATGTCGTACATACAAATCGGCATACCTTTCCAAGGCGAAATCCTTTCGCACTGGCAGAAAATGTGCTAATTTTACCCATCGGTCGACTACCACCCAAATCGAATTATAACCCCTTTGACTTCTCGGTAATCCTATTACAAAGTCCATTGTGCTATGTTTCCATTTCCACTCGGGAATTTCCAATAGCTACAACATTCCACCTGGTTTGCAATGTTGCGCCTTCACTTGTTGGCATGTTAAAAACTTAGCCACATGCTTGGCCACGTCCACTTTCATGCCGTTCCACCAATAATGCCGCCGTAAATTTTGATACATCTTGGTACTCCCCGGGTGAATACTGTAATCACTTCGGTGGGCTTCTGATAAGATCTCCTCCTTAAGCCCTGCATTATCAGGTACACACAACCTTCCACGGAACTTCAAAATCCCATCCTCGGACACCTGAAAGTCTGGTTTCCTTTTTGTGGCATCCATTTCCAGAACCTTCTGAATTTCTGGGTCCGTTGATTGTAAGGCCTTAATCTTTGCTTGGATTTCCGATTCGATCCTCAAAGCGGCAAGTAGACTTGAAACATGGCTCACTTCGAGCCTAAACTCCGAATCCCAAATTCCCTCTAATAGAGTCCACTCCTTGACTATCATGAGCGCGATGCTTGATTTCCGACTCAGTGCATCCACTACTTTATTAGCTTTCCCAGGGTGATACATAATCTCGCAGTCGTAGTTCTTAAGGAGTTCCATCTAACAACGCTGTCTTATGTTCAATTCCTTTTTGGGAGAATAAGTACCTTAAACTTTGATGATCCGTATAAATTTGAAATTTTTCCCCACACAGGTAGTGTCTCTAAATCTTAAGAGTGAAATAATCGCAGCTAATTCCAAATCATTCGTTGGATAATTCAGCTCATGCGATCTCAATTGTCGCGATGCGTATGCCACCACTCTTCCAGGTTACATTAACACGTAGCCTAGTCCCTTTAGCGACGCGTCACTGTAGATTTCATATCCTTCCGATCTTGACGTGATTGTCAATACTGGCGCAGTCGTCAACCTCTGTTTTAATTCTTGGAAGCTCCTTTCACACTTATCTGTCCATTCAAATCTCGTTTCTTTTTTTATTAACCGCGTCAACGGCGTCGCTAATGCCGAAAACCTTGCCACGAAACGTCTATAATAACCTGCCAAACCTAAGAAGGTTCGAACCTCGGTCACTGTTGTTGGCCTCAGCCAATTTGTGACGGCCTCAATCTTTATCGGGTCCACTACAATTCCTTTTTCAGATATCACATGTCCTAAGAATGCCACTCAACGAAGCCAAAACTCGCACTTACTGAACTTAGCGTAGAGTGCATATTCCCTTAAAGTCCGTAGAACCTTTTCCAAATGCAACTCATGTTCGGCGAGACTCTTTGAGTATACCAAGATGTCGTCTACGAAGACTATGACGAATTGATCCAAAAATTCTTTAAATACTCGATTCCTTAAATCCATAAAGGCAATAGGGGCGTTAGTTAATCCAAACGGCATCACCATGAACTCGTAGTGTCCATACCTCGTCCTAAATGCCGACTTCGGCATGTCCTCCTTTTTGACCTCAATTGGTGATAGCCAGTTCTCAAATTGATCTTAGAAAACACTGACATCCCTTGTAACTTATCAAACAGGTCATCAATCCTTGGTAACGGGTACTTATTCTTAATGGTCACCTGGTTTAGCTGTTTGTAGTCGATGCACAACCTCAAGGACCTGTCCTTTTTCCTCACGAACAATACTGGTGCTCTCCACGGAGATGCACTCGGATGAATAAAACCTTTATCTAATAACTCCTGCATTTGAACCTTCAATTCCTTCAATTCTGACAGCGACATCCTATAGGGCGCTTTCGAAATTGGTTCCGTCCCTAGGGCCAACTCAACCACAAACTCCACTTCACTATCAGGTGGCAACCCGGTAATTCCTAAGGAAAGATATCGGGAAGGTTACACACATCGGCTATTTCCTTTAGTCTTGGTTCCTCAACCAACTAGTCAACCACATAATAATTTTCTTTCTATACCTCAAAGACAAAACTCAATCCATCCAATTCCAATCCACAGTCTCCCAAAACAATTTACCCCAGTTCTTCAAAGAATCCGAAATTTCCAAGCAACACACATCCTTCCCAACTCGTCCAAAAATGTCATCAGTAATTCAGAAATCCTCAACTGATTACGCCTACTCACCATAAGTGATTATAAGTCTTATATGACCATTCAAATTATAATTTCAAAATATTCTCTCGTTGCACCCACTATCATCACATAACGCATCCAAACTTTCAAGACAAATCCTTCGCTTCCTTCTCAGCCACAACATACACTTTTCCTTACGTCCTTAACCGATTCTGATTATTCTGCAGGGTAGCTTCAGCTTAATGTCCTACCTGCAGTCGTTGCGATTGCATCAGTGACCTAACCTGTCGATTTGGCAATTTCTCACTTGGTGATCATGTTGGCTACATCTAAAACACGCTCCATGTCTACCTAGGCAAGGGCCATTCCCGCGCCTCTTTCCACAAGATCGACTGACGACGTTGGAGTAGTATTTCGGTTTACCAAAGTTCTTTCTTACTAGAGGGACAAATCTTCAATTCTCTGTCATACATTTCTTTCCAAAGTTCCTATTGTCCCTAGCCGGGGCGAACTGCGATCTAGAAGCGGCAGCCCCTTTCACTCGTATTCGTGTCAACCATCGAGCTCTCTCATATAGCTCATTGTAATCCCTTAAGACCTAAAAGTAATAACTGATTGCGGAATTCCGGTTCCAATCCATCCCAAAACCTCCTTGTCCCATCCACATGGTCCTTGACCATCCTTGGTGCATACTTAGGCAACCTTACAAACTTGATCTCGTACTGATTGACTGACATTCAATTTTAGCAAAGCCAAAGAAACTGTCATTTTCTGTCCTCGCGCACTCTCTAAACGTACTTCTCATTGAAGGCCTCGACAACGACACCCTAGCTTGGAATTATGCCCTTCAAAATATCCTACTTTGGGGGTCCTCTTACCAATCGCTTGCATTTCCTTGGAGTTGATATACAGCTAGGGTTACTTTCTCCTCATCAATGCACCCGAATACCTCAAAAGCCTTTTTCTAAGTCCTCTGTCCAAAGTAATGTAGCCTCAGGGTCACCTCTTCCCATCGAACCTTGCAAGTTTAAATTTCAAAAATTTTCCAACCAACTAATGCATCTGTTTGACTGCATTAACTTACCCTTGACCTTGATTCCCAACATTTCCATTATACCTATGATTCTTATTATTTCCATTGATGACAACAATAGTGGCCTTAGTATCAGTAGCAATAATAGCATTTCGCTTCTCAGTTTGCCTTCCCATTAAAATTCCAACTTCATCAAGTGCCCTCAAAATCTCATTCCATCTGGGATCCCTCACAACTCCAACTTGCGGACCTACACGACCTTGATCTCGACCTCTTCCTTAGCTACTCTTACTCACAACATTCACACCACCCACTTACCTGCTATAACTCCCCTCGAGAATTAAAGATCTAGGCTAACTAAACCGGTCTAAAGCCTTAGGCAGTGAATCACAACAATCCACTAAGCAGGCAGCTAATCACAACATCACTCAATCACAACCAACAGAATTCGTGCACTTACCTCAAGTCCTGACGCACCTGCACCTCATATATTATTGCATACAATCAATCAGCAATTACAGTCACATAGTCTGGGGTACGATTGGCACACAAGTCTCTTTAACTGGCTACCCCAAAGTCATCGCTCCTTATCACTTCAAGCTTCGATCATCTTGGTTCGAGCTGACCTTGCTCTGATATCAAATCAACTGGAATGTCACGTCTCGCACCCTACGAGCGCGCGATCATCCCTCGATGGTCGATCATTAAATGCGATGTTCTAGGCACATCAGAGATTAGGCACATGCGGAAACAAATAGAAACAACCCAGACAATTAATAATGACAAGGGGTAGCAATAGCACGAAACAATAATTGTAATTCATATACTTGGCATATACCAAGCTAGGCCACAACAACAGGACCACATTCCTCAAAAAGGGCAATGGTTCGCAAACTTAACTCCTCTACAAAAGGGGAACTCAAAATACCGAGTACTTGACCCGTCCTCGACCTTCGAGATACCTTTGCAGCGTCTCCAATCACTTATGGTCGCGGATCTGAAATGGTTATATAATAACCGTGAGAACGAGTTTCAATAAGCAACCCCCTATACCCCACGTAGGCCAATGCGTACCCAGACAAGTCGTACATGCAATCTACCCTATAACATATAAAATTCGCATCATTGTACTTACCTCGTCATCAAGCCCATGCCAACTCTGCACGTTAGTCATAACGTGATAATGTAATAATAGTAATTCAATAACATATCACAATCGCTCAAACACCAACCACACTTGCACTCAATCAATCCAATTAACTCAACCACACATCCAACCAGCCAATTCAATCACACGCTCAACTAGTCAATTCAATCAAACTCAAATCGCATGCATGGCCGAACATCTTTCTCACGACTCGCGCCACTGC
Source organism: Syzygium jambos (assembly GCA_031216235.1). Lineage (NCBI taxonomy): Eukaryota > Viridiplantae > Streptophyta > Magnoliopsida > Myrtales > Myrtaceae > Syzygium > Syzygium jambos. The sequence continues at coordinate 17,036,578 of CM062229.1, forward strand.
GCCTCAGGTCCATTCTTACTGTCCGTGCCATTGCACCTCAGGCTCATTTGGCACACTGGCCATTCATGCTTTCACACGGACCGCCATCAATTCGTCTCAAGTTCGTAGCCCTCCGATCAATTCGGGCCCAATTTTCAATGACCGACGTAAACACGTCCCGGTCCAATACACCTTTAACGAGCCACTGTCAACACGTCTCAAGCCCGCATTCATTTGGCACACTGGCCATTCATGTCTTCACACGGACTGCCGTCAACATGTCCCAAGTCCGTAGCCCTCCGATCAATTCGGGCTCAATTTCTAATGACCGACGTAAACACGTCCCGGTCCAACACACCTTCAATGGACCACCGTCAACACGTCTCAAGCCCGCATCCATTTGGCACACCGGCCATTCATGCCTTCACACGGACCGTCGTCAACACGTCCCAAGTCCGTAGCCCTCCGATCAATCCGGGCTTAAAATCGACAGGCATGCACACGCCATTCAATTCAATCAATTTCACGCCAATTGCACCAAGCGATCCACATTCACAACTCAATTCAATTCACGACACGCCACACCCACCCACAAACTCGACATTCAATCGGCCACATACGAACATCCAAATCATGCATATATTCTCATCCAATCCAACTAACACAATTATATAATAATATGATTAACTTAAACCGCGCCCTAACCGTTCTAAACCCGAGACAAGTCTATAAAATACCCAAAGTACTAAGTAGGGTTTAAGAAGTCACTTACCAAGTTCTGGCCCGGAGAAAATCGGCTTAGGCCTAAAATGGTCCGGGTGAATAGTACTGGACTAGGCACGGGTGTGGGCTAAACGGGCGTGCTGACTGGCCAACACGGGCACGGTGGCTGGACGGCGTGCCTGGAGCGCGGGCGCGGTGGTCGAACGGCGTGCCCGGGGGCACATGGGCGGTTGGATGAGCGACGCGCCTGGGCGATGGGTCAGCTGGATGGGCAACGTGCCGGGTGCATAGGCGAGCGGCCGAACAGAACGGGCCAAGGGCCGAGTAGCGGGCAAGTGGCCTGGTCGAGCAGGGCACGGCTGCTGGACGGGCGACGGACTGAGGGGCTGGACGGGCCAAGGGTCGGGCCGGATGAGCGGCGTGTCAGTCAATGGGCGGCAATGTCGGGCACACGGTCGAGAGGGCTCGACAGGCCGGGACTCGCCGGGGGCGAGCTTCCCGTGGCAGGCACCGGCAGCGACAGCGCGACTGCTGGCGGGGTCGGGTTGGCCGGTTGGAGTGACGGCGAGCGGCGAAAAGCGAAGGGGAAGAAGAAGAAGGTGGCCGAGGCGGGTGGCGCGGCTGGGGGACGTTTGGTGATGGCGACGGCGACTCTGAGGCGTTGGGGCGGTGTTGGGGAGCTAGCTGGACGGATGGACGATAGCCGAGGCTCGTCGGACGCGGCGGCCGGGGCTCGTTGGACGCGGCGGCGAGTTGAGCTTGTGCGCTTGGGAGGAGAAGAAGGCAGAGTTGGGGCGGAACTGCCAGGTGACGCGGCGGCGCGACGACGGTGCGAAGAGGATGGCGGTGTCAGCGGCTAGTGGGGTGGCGTCGGGTGGAGGCGGAGGGACGGTTGAGCAGCGGGCTGCGGAGGCGAAGAGGAGCTACGGAGGTGGACGGGAGTCGGGGGAGAGAGGGAGGAGAGGGTAGGGGGTTCGGCGGTGACGGTGGCAGTGGAGGGGGTGGCACGGCGATGTCACAAGTGACGGAACGGAGCGGGACGAGCCGGCTGGGCAATGCTAGGACGCAACAGGCGCGGCGGCGAGCCGAGCTCACGCGCTCGGGAGGGGAAGAAGGCAGCAGCGGGGCGGTGTTGCTAGGCGACGCGAGGACGACGGCGACGACGGCGCGAGGAGGACGGCGACGACGGCGCGAGGAGGACGGCTGGTGGGACGGTGTCGCGCGTAGGCGTAGGGGGCTGAGGGGACGTCTGCATGGGGGAGACGTGCGTGGCCAGAGGGGGAAAGAGAGAGGGAAAGAAAGAGAGAGGGAGAGAAAGAAAAGGAGGAGCAGACGCAATGAGGAGAGGGTGTGCGTGGCATGGGCGTGTCAGAGGATAGAGGAGAGAGAGAGAGAAAGAGAGAGAACAAAAATAAATTTTTTTCGTGGAGTGCGATTTAACGGTCACGATTCAAATTCGGAAACGATCTAACGGTCCACGAAAAATCCCAAATAATAACTTGGACAAATGCCGGACACCCACACTAAATAAAATACACTAAGAGGGAGGTCTACTAATTAAAATCCGCACCCGATTTAAAATTTCACTTTCTCACTATTTCTAGTAAAATTGACGCTGGCCACAATAATATTGATACCGTCCAATTTATTTCGTTCCGAAACTCCCCAAAATCGACTGCCAAGTTCGGGGTCTAAATAACGTCCAAATTCGATCGAGTGCGATTCTAGCAAAATCTCTATTTAAAAAAAAAAGCAAGAACCCGAGAGTGATCAGTTCTCGGGCGAGATTCTATTATAAGGGCACTGACGAATTACACGTTTTATAAATCCCAAAAATGGATCGAAATTCGGAATGTCACATATTGGCTACGAAGCAATGAAAATAACTGGATTTTCCACAATAGAAAGTTATTACCAGAAAGTCTGAGCTAAGGTGGTGTTGCACTGCCGAAGTGGATGTGAGAGATGACATTGTGAATAAAAGAGGTCAAAAAATGGAAGAGAAAGAAGAAATAGCAGAGGTGTTTCCAAGGATCTCACTGGGCATCTGATACCATGAAAGAATTATACTCTAAGTTTGAGCTTGAGTTTTGCTTATCTTTTAACTCTAGGATATCGTTTGTATTTATAGAGTTTGTCTTCTAGCTGTTATAGTAATTACATGAGATAAGAATGGATTAATTCAAAATATTTTGAATTTTGAATTAGTCCGTTACAGTAGTAACTAGGGTAATAATTACATCCATTACAGTAATAACTATAGTAATAACTAATTGAGACAAGAATGGATTAATTAAAAATATTTTGAATTTAAACGAGTCATGCATTGTTATCCTTAACACGCGCGAAGACATAGACCAAGAACCACCCGCCTGGGTGGCGCTGCTGGAGCGCGCACTCTTCCTCTCGCAAAAGGTTGAGTGTTCGAATCCCGGGCGCCGCAGGGTGACTTAACCGGTGGCACGTGTGTGGTAGCTAGCACGTGTCGCCCCCAGGGTTTACTTCCCGGCTGTCGGCCGTGCGGGGGTTCCCTGGGTTACCAAAAAAAAAAGAAAAAAAAAGACATAGACCAAGAAAAATACAAAACTTATTTTTGCTTCCACGTGTCGGGTTCTAGATTCCACCTACCTAGAACTTGGAAAATTGAAACCTACCTGTCGAAATAGGTTCTCTAATTTTTGGAACCCAAAACCCACTCTACATACCTTGAAACCTGAAAACGCCACTAGTACGGTTCTTAGGTTTCAGGTTCTATCCTTAGTTACACGAAGAATGCAACAACTTGGGCCCAAAAGGCGGTGGGAAGCCTTTTCACAACCCATTGGGTTATTTTACTTTCCCGCTTTTTGCTTCTGCTAGACAAATAGAACACAATTTGTTGCCCTCCTTGTCTTCGAGGCTTCTTGTTGCTCGTACAGCTGCATTTCGTCATGAGGAGGCGTCCTAGCTGCTCGGCACTGCACTTTCACTCTCGTCTAACAGTCCTGTCACTCTTCTGCGACTTCTCTCCGCATTGACGAAATCCGCTGTGGTGGAACTTCGCAGATGCTGCCTTCCTTACCTGAAAGGTTGAAAGCAAGAAACTTGAGAATAAATTGACCCAGAGCCGCGCTACGTCTGATAATAAAGAAAGGCTTAGACTTTTTTTTTTCCGGTCAGAAACGCTTAGACTTTACTTGAGTTGAGTATGTTGCACGATCGTGCTTCGGAGGAGTCTTTAGTTGGAAACCAAACTATTGAGAAATAGAATGGACCCAGATTTACATCTATCGACCAGTTCCTTTAGTTGAGTTTGTTGGTGCGGTCCAGATAAGGTATTGGGAGCTAGACTGATTATTGATTACAAATTTTGGAATTGAGAACTGGACTAATTCCTGTGAGAACCACCATTGGTCCGGTTCGCAAGTTAAACTAGGTGCCATATCCTTAGACTAAGGCCGATTTGAAGCCAAACGACTCCGGCTATGGATTGAGGCCGATCTGCCGTCTCCTAACTCGTGGCCCCAGATGAGGCTTGATCTGTGGTCTCGCGTACGTGAGCACATAGAGAAAGAGAGGCTTTTGTTTGATATGCGTGAAATAAAGTTATCAAACGTGACATCTTTAAAGAAAATTAGTGAATAATAAATATTTTTAGAAATTCACGAAAACTCTACTCCCCTTCCCGTGAACATTTGAGAGAGAGAGAGAGAGTTTTCCAGCCTATTGATATAAAACTTCCACGATTCTCGTTCAAAAGTATCATAAATTCATCAACGCCAAAATTAATCCTCTCGAGAAACGCTTCTTCGAGTCTGATGCTCCCACAACGACCGATCTGGTGCACAATGGATAACCCTTTGACTCTCCCAAGATTTTTGGTCGGTTACACGATTTGTTACATAGAATACTTTTCTCCTTTATTAGGCGACATAGAATACTTTCTCCTTTAACAGGCGACACTTTGAACGGTAAATAAAACCTGAGCACGGAGATCGAGTGAATATATGAAAAACCCCCCAAAAAAATAGGCAGATGATATCTTCTTGAGGAACAATTTGACCGGAAATCACGCAAAAAAGCTTATATTCAGCTCACGTCTTTGAAATTGCCTACTTTCATCGGCTCGCAAATACGAAACAAAACATAACCATTCTCGCAGACAAACTCTGCGCATCAAATCAACGAAAGATTATCAGAAAGCTGGAACACTGAAATCGAACAACGCTTAAAATCGGCGACAGGAACCGAGAATTATTAGCCTTGTCCAGGGGGAGCATGAGGAGGGCTCAGGAGGAATCCACTACGAGGATTCGTGTTCGGCTCGGGATCAGAGTAGTCCATCACTTCCACCATCTTCCTCCACTTTCCTCCACTTTCCTGGAAAAAAAGTTATAATCGAGAAAATGTGGAAATTCAGAATAGTTTTGGGGAATGGAAAAAAGGATGGGAATTTTTCAAAGAAACGACCTCGAGTTCGACTAGGGAACCCCCCTGCTTTACAGCCTGCATCACTTTCCTGCCAAATCCTGAAAATTCCCGGAAGAGGGAAGCGAACAAGAAGAATGAATTGATTTTCATGCATCTTTGACGAAAAAGAGTATATTCCTGAATGAATTGTGAACTTGGGGATTCACATCATACCATGAGAGGAGAAGGAGAGGAGGAGGAGAGAGGAGACGAGGAGCATTGCGAGGAAGCGCGGCCGTCCCATCTTTGTTTGTGTTTTGTTCTCTAGATTTTCATTTGTATATAAACACACAGTTCGGATTCATTTTACGGATTTGGAGAAATAAAAGAAAGAAAAAATGGAACGTAACTGTTTTTGGGGGTCATATGAGAAGGCGCCACGTTTTCAGATCCGATGAAGGGGATTCTTTACTTATTGATAGACCGGTAAAACTTATGGGTCAAGTAGAGTAGAAAATGATTTAGCTCAAATTGAAACATTTAATATGTTTTGACCCATTTCTATACGATACAAATCTAGTGATTTATACTTATTCTGATCGATTCCTATACCTATACCAACCCGACATATATTGTTAAAACATTTCTAGATTTGATCAAATTTAGGAAAACTTATACCTAAATTGAGGTGAAAGTGTGGAGTAAGCAAGTACGAGATCAAGTAAAGACGAAAGAAAACGAAAAGAGAGTCACAATGTAAGTTAGATTTAAGTAAGTTATAAATTCATTTATGATCAATTTATGACTCATTTAACACCCAGATTATCTTTAAATCTATTTATAACTCATTTATTGAATATAACTAACCAATATAATAACTCAACTGATGAATTTATGATATATTTTAATAGGTCTACTTATTGAGGAGAAAAAAAAAAGAAAAAGTGGAAAAATATATGGGGAGACTTTTTGTTGGCCATAAATCATATGAAAGAGACTTAAAAAATAATTTTTTTTGCATTACTTTAACAAGAATCGCGTGATGATTGTACGTGAAAGTAGATGTGGGAGGTACTTCTTAAGGGAAAGGTTTCCATACGTGTGATCTATATAAATGAACTTTTTTCAATTTTGACCAGATCATTTAAATAGATCCAATACAAAAAATGTTAGCTACACGAGTTAGTTTAAAGAGATGTCTATTTAAATGTAAAATTGGAATAGAAAATTTGTGATAGTTTTTTTATTAAGTTGATGCATAAAATCATTGCACCTTTAAAAGATAACGTGATAATCTCTCAAAGAAATTCAAAAGATTCTCAATTATCTATACTCTTGAATGGTTATATTTATACATTACAATATCACAGATTTACAGTTGAAGATTGATCTTTTGAGGGTCTCTTTAAAAGGGTTCACAAGAGGAATAGTGTAGAAATAAATGATAGGCTGTTCTAGAAGGAGACTTCCTTAGCAAAAACTGGAAGTCATTCTTGTGATCTTTCTTTAATAAATTTGGATTAAAGCTAGCTAGACCTCAAATTAGGTTTTTATGCACTCAACCGGGCACTACTATATGGCTCGAAATGTCAACACAAATCCAGAATTGTACTTATACTTTCGAATATTTTCAATTAGAGATAAAGCGGCTCTATGAAAAGAAAAAGTAGAGATAAAGCTTGTTAAAAAACGAAAGATTTCAAATTCAAATAAGGAGGGGGGATCTTCTTTTGATTTTGTCAGCTCTTATCTATTTTTTTAGGGTCAAGCTACAGTTCTAGAAGTGGATCTTAGGCACCGGATAGATTTTAGCCGGTATGGTCGTGAGATTTTAGTTTTGATCCAACGATGACAATCTATGGAGGCATAGTACAAATGAGAGACCATTGACTCATCCTATATTTTGACTAACTAGTTGACTTTAAAAAAATTGCCGACGTATATCTAGCCAAACAGATTGTTAGGTTTGCTCTGACTTTTTCTCTAGAATTATCTCTATATTATTATTATTATTATTTTCTTTTGACATTTTGTTTATCTTCTTTTTTTCTCTTGCTCCTCTGTATTTCTTCATTTGGCTTCATTTAAAATAGTCAGAAGACCAGATAAGGAGGAGCAATGTGACCTAATATGTCCATGAACATCAATCGCAACTAGCAAGCACAATTCCGTGTCGAATTTTTGTCATTTATATGCCCGAAAGGTATTTAGCCACTTATGGAGCAGCATAGGATCAACTATTCTTAGTATAAATAATATTTACAAATATTGTTACAAGTTGTGGACCTTGGTAAATAGTTTAAAACTAACTGAAAGTACATTTATAAATTTCGTTGAGTTGAAGAATTTTTGTTGGATTGTTATTAACTACTAGAATTCTTTTTTTTTTTGGTCGAAACTACTAGAATTCTTGCATGCGTAAGTGCGTCTTTGCAGCCTCAATTAAAATGTTGATGGTCATTCGTTGATTCCTGAATTTTTAAATATGTTTTGAACAATGCATATAAAATGGGGAAATTATAAAAAGAGTCATAAACCTATTACATTTATGCTAATTCAATTCTAAACCTTTCAATCATGCTAATTTAGTCCTAAACCTTTTGATGATTTGCCAATTGAGTCTTAAACCTTTTAATTGTGTCAATTTAATCCTTAACTTTTCGACGATTTGCCAACTTAGTTTTAAAATTTTCAACGATTTGTCAACTTAGTCCTAAACCTTTCAACGATTTGCTAATTTAGTCCTTTTGTACAATTTTGGCGTGAAAATGTTGATTTGTCTATTTAGTTAGCGCTAGCCGTCTTATGTGGTACGGTCGATGCTGACATGGATAATTTTTTGCATTTAAAAAAAAATATTTCTTCTTTTCTTTTCCTTTTTTTTTCCAACTCTTGGTTGGCAAGGGCCTCTGTGCCCTCATCTACTAGAGCCTAGATCCAAGCAAGCGCCATGGCCCTCACTTGTTGGCCGGTGAGGGCCATGATGCCCTCACTTGGTCTGGGTGAGGGTGTCTTGGCCCTCGCCTAGATCTGGGTGAGGGTCGGTTGGCAACGTTTGCGCCTCGCCAGCCAAGAGTTGGAAAAAAAGGAAAAGAAAAAAGGAAAAGAAGAAAAAAAACTAAAAAAGGTAAAAAAAAATGCAAAAACTTGTCCACTTGTTGACTAAACTGTCACGTCAGCGTTTTCTGGCCACAATTGACTGGAGGACTAAATTAGCAAATTATCAAAAAGTTTAGGATTGAATTGGTAAATTGTCAAAAGATTTAAAACTAAATTGGCCAAATTGTAAGGTTAAATACTTAAATGGCGCAAATACAATAGGTTTATGACTTCTTCGTAATTTCCCTCATATAAAATTATATTGATAAGACAAGAGAATGAGAAAACAAAAGGAGATATAGAAGTAGTAAAATCAGTGATGATACTTGAGATATATCTATATGATTTTCTTTTCTAAGTTTAAATTCTTCTCCACAAATAATAGATATCTTAACTTAAATAAGTAGCTTTTTTGGTTGATGTTTGTTTTAATTTTGCATAACTTTTCAGATGAATCTTATGGAAAACACGAATTTTTCAAAAATAGGAAGTATCAAGCTATTAGAGCATGGTCTCCTGTTATTTGTCTTGTTCTAATGAGTTTATTTATTTATTTTTTGGTTAGGTTCTATCATATTTCTATTTTACAAGTCACTACATACTCTATGTGCTGTGCACAAGCTTGAAACCTGCTTCTTCACTCACGCGTCCCCACCCACCCCTTGAGAAGGTGGGGAATTGAATTCCTCACTTTTTCTTTCGCAAGTGGGAAGGGATTGGTAGCCACTGGGGTAACCCTAGTGGTTCTGTCTAAATGAGTTTGAGAGGACAAAACTACTGGGATGCATATCTAATCACCTCGACAACTTTTTTAGGCTATATTTCCTTTGAGGCAAAAGTACACCGCAATTGCCATAACTTGTGTACGGCGATCACTTTGGTGCCATAACTTTTTTTTGGATCACTTTGGTGCCAAAATCGGAAAAAAAGATCACTTTAGTGCCAATTTGGCCGGAAATCCGACGTGGCATTTTTTATTAATTTTTGACGCCGACGTGGCTCGCCGGAGGCTGAGTCAACGTGTACAATCAGCATTTTTTATTTTAAATAATTTTTTTTAACGTGTACAGTCAGCATTTTTAATTTTAAATATTTTTTTCTTTATTTTTTACTTTTTCTTTTCTTTTCTTTTCTTTTTTTTTCTCCCTCGCCGGCCGGTTGCCGGTGGCCGGCCGGCCACCGGCGAAGCCCGACAAGGGCTGGGCGAGGGTGGCCTTGCCCATGGCCTGCGACGGGCGAGGCCGGCCCTCGCTCGATCCGGCTCGGGCGACCCTCGCCGGCGTTGGGCGAGGCCGGCCCTCGCCAGATCCGGCTCGGGCGACCCTCGCCGGCGTCGGGCGACCCTCGCCGGCGTCGGGCGAGGGTCGCCCGCGCCCGACTCAGGCGAGGGCGACCCTCGCCGGCCCAGGCGAGGGCTGCCCTCGCTCGACGCCGGCGAGGGTCGCCCTCGCCAGATCCGGCTCGGGCGACCCTCGCCGGCCCAGGCGAGGGCTGCCCTCGCCCGACGCCGGCGAGGGTCGCCCTCGCCAGATCCGGCTCGGGCGACCCTCGCCGGCGTCGAGCGAGGGCAGCCCTCGCCTGGGCCGGCGAGGGTCGCCCGAGCCTGAGTCGGGCGCGGGCGACCCTCGCCCGACGCCGGCGAGGGTCGCCCGAGCCGGATCTGGCGAGGGCGACCCTCGCCTGGGCCGGCGAGGGCCGTCTCGCCGACGTTGGGCGAGGGCGACCCTCGCCTGGGCCGGCAAGGGCCGGCCTCGCCCGTCGCCGGCGAGGGTCGGCCGCCCCTCGCCGGCCATGGGCAAGGCCGCCCTCGCCCAGCCCTTGTCGGGCTTCGCCGGTGGCCGGCCGGCCACCGGCAACCGGCCGGCGAGGGAGAAAAAAAAAAGAAAAGAAAAGAAAAGAAAAGAAAAAGGAAAAAATAAAGAAAAAAATATTTAAAATTAAAAATGCTGACTGTACACGTTGAAAAAAATTATTTAAAATAAAAAATGCTGACTGTACACGCTGACTCAGCCTCCGGCGAGCCACGTCGGCTTCAAAAATTAATAAAAAATGCCACGTCGGATTTCCGGCCAAATTGGCACTAAAGTGATCTTTTTTTTTCCGATTTTGGCACCAAAGTGATCCAAAAAAAAGTTATGGCACCAAAGTGATCGCCGTACACAAGTTATGGCACTTGCGTTGTACTTTTGCCTTTCCTTTGATTATGTATAACTTTTCAAGAGGAATATCGTTAACTCGAAATTTCTTGAAAATAGGAGGGACCATTCTATTAAAGCCCTTTACCAAAAAAAAAAAAAAAAATTCTATTAAAGCGTGTCTCCTGTTATTTGTCCTGTTGCAATGAGTTTGAGAGGGCAAAACTTCTGTAGTGCATTTTTCATTGCTTCGATAACCTTTTGCGCTGCATAACTTTTCGAAAGGAATCTCGTGAAAAACACGAAAAAATGGATCTTGGATTCCTCTACTTAAAATGCGTAAAAAGAAAAAGTACGAGTGATTTCAGCCATATAACTTTCAGATGCGTCAATGACTCAAAAGTTGCTATTTATGGGATGTTTTTTTGGTCATATATTTATGGGATCCTGAGGGTCATATTATGTTAACACGGTACTTTTATATTGTAAAAGTCATCAGTCAAAGAATAGTAAGTCGATCTAATCCAGTTGGGTGATCTTAAAGTCATCAATGTTTTTTGCATCACAAGTTTCAGTGAGGAATTTCGTTTGATGCTTTCTAATTATCAAACTTTATCAATATATCGTCCCGTACACCCATTACAATTAATCAGTGAAAAAGCCACGTAGCGTCTACTTTTTGTCAACATAAAATTAACTAATCGCAGCATCTAATCTGGGTTGGCCCCTGCTTTCTTGAAATCTGTTCAGTTTTTAATGGGCTGAAACAAAGAAGAACGTAAGGAAGCAAGCGAGTGGCAACGCCGCTTGGTGCCTGACAGCCGATCCCCGCGAATCCCACAGGCCATGTACACGAAGTTCCTCCACATGGACAATAAAGAAGATGGAAAAATACCAGAGTGTGTGTAGATACACACATGCACAGACACATATTTGTAGTAACTCGAAAGCCCTTTATTCTTCTCATTGGAGTTTGCCGTGTGGCAATTAGACTGAAGAGCAAGTATCATATTACCATGAGCAACACAATCATCTGCGGAGGCCATTTGATTGCTATATATATAATATAACGTAAAATTCAAATTGAATTCATAATTAAAATCATTAATACTTTAATCACACACAAAACAAGAATTTAATTATTCAATTGAATGAATTATTTAATCAAACATTGAAATCATTAAGAAAAATCGAAGTAATATGATAAATCAAAATAGTTTTTGTTAAAGAAAATAAAAAATTTATAAAGTGAAGGATTATAAATAGCATGTCTATGGAATTGGTCTTCAAAAAATTCTTGTCAGAAAACATTAGATTGAAAAAAAAAAGAACAGTTATTTCTTCAGTTAAACTGAGCATAGATAATGTTATTGAAATAGTAAAAAATAAAGTTAATATGGAAAATCAATTTAGTTTCTGTTCAAACAATAAACCCAATTTAAACAAAGTGAAAAAATTGCATCTATCTTTGAAATTGCACTGAAAATTGCATGCTTAATTTGTATCTAAATTTATGAATGTCAATAGTTATTTATGATATTAAACTTGACAAGATAAATCTAATTCCTTGCAACTACGCAGGTTATCACAGCAAAGAAAAGATCTAATGGAAAGTGAGGAAATTATCCAATTAGTTCTAACTCATTGTACGGATACCAATTTAATCGAAATCTTTTCAATTTTGTCAATTTATTCCTAAATCTCTGCTGAAATCCATTGTGCTCCATCCGGCCAACTTTCGTTGGAAATCGCCAACATGGTGGTGTGTAATAAAGGATGGCCGGTGATAATTGAACCATCGTATCGACAATAGCTGAGGAAAATTGACTGGAATGATTATATTAGAATTTCGTGCAAAATTTAGAATTAAATTGGTAAAATTGAAAAGTTTAGAACTGAATTGATATTTGTACAATATGTTTAAGACTGACTAGATAATTTTCTCATGGAAACTATTGCTCGAAGACCGAGCAGAGCCCAACTCCATATTGACATGCTTTTTCCCCCGTTTATTACCTGATGCTAAAATTACAACTTTAGACAAATGTAGAGTTGGGTCTCTCTTCACCCAAAATAAAAGTTTGGCTTTTTACCACTTCAAGAAAAGACACAAGCAAGTTGGATCTTCTGTCTATATACAATTGTAAAGTTAGTTCTCACTTCACTTTAAATAAAAGTTTGGCCTTTTACCACTTCAAGAAAAGGCACAAGCAAGTTGGATCTTCTCTCTCTCATATGTTTCTTGTTCTCACTCTCATTCCGTGGAGAGCACATTTGAATTGGCGAGTGTAATAACCACTTTTCACCCAAAATAAAAGTTTGGTCTTTTCCCACTTCAAAATAAGGCACAAGCAAGTCGAATCTCTCATGTCTCTTGTCCCCATTCTCATTCTGTGGAGAGCACATTTTGCATTGGCAAGAGTAAGTAACCAGATTAGATCTAGAAGCAGAAGAGGATACAAGAAGGAGGAGGAGGAGGAGGAGAAGAAACAGAAAGGGGACGCCGAGATTGGCAACAGATAGAAGAGAATCAGAAGAAATACCAAAACAGGACTGGAAAGTCAATATCAATTAAATATTTTCTGACCAATAAAAAAATATCAATTAAATATTCAATCTCGACAAAAATCTCAAAACCATCATCTTCTTATTTATTAGATCTTAGAACAAGAATCTAAGTAAAACAAGGAATATTCTATTAAGATGATATCAAACATAAAAATAGAGATCATCCCAAATTCGAAGGCTAGGATAACAATTTTAGTAGGATTTCCATACCACATTACCATACCATCATGTTGTTCAACTTGTTTACGCATAATGTTTCTCAAAGCACTCCTCCACATCATGCTTTCCCCTAATCTTAGCTTTTTTTTTTTTGGTCAAACCCTAATACTAGTTAATATAAGCTTCAAAGCACAAAATGCAAGCATTGAAAGTACAAAGACTTTATTTGCATCGTCTTTGAAGACCAACTTTGTTTGGGTAGCCTAGATGAGGAAAATGAGAGTAGAATGTACCAAAGATTTTTATTTCCCTACACTTCCTTCTTAGAAGTTTTGACATTCTAAAATTCGACCCACTTTCGAGATTTATGAAATGATTATATCTTCGATGAACTTTAGTTAAATTTTATTCGGAATTGATCACTCTCGAGAAGACTAACCAATAGGAAATGGCTAGCTAAGAATTAAGTACGTGAACCTAAGAACTTGGCCGTGGATCGACACTTCGACCATAACAATTGACGAAGAGATATTTTGGGCCATTATAGACCGATCCAGGGATGGCTGCGGAATGATTCGCAAATGATATACAATTGGATCACGGGTGATTCCGCGTGACCATTGTATGAATTTTGAATGATCCTAAATTTAATCTGAACGATTGCGTCGATTGAAACTAGTGATTGACCCTCGCAATTACATGACAACCGAGGTCACCATGGCTCGAGTAAACTTAGAAGTGGCCCGATATCGAATTGGCCATGAGTTGATACGTGTAACTCCTAAAAACTGCCCGTTAGTTTGAAACACAATAAAGTTGTCTTTAATCGAATTTGACCATTACTTGAAATCTGGACTTGGGAATCGAATTTTTCGAAAGCCATGACTAATTCATTGGACCACATTGCATTTGGCATGGCCAACCTTAGGACCATTCGGATTTGTCGGAAAAGTGAAATTTGGATCGGGAGTGGAAAATGACCATTTTGCCCATGGGATTATTTGAATTGATTTGAAAGGTTAAAGGGCAATTTGGACAATTGGATTTTTCCCTCCTTGGCCGAAATTCATGGACAAGTATGCCCCTCCCCATCTTGCTTATTTATTTTTGGTTGCCATTTGTATTTTTGGGATATTGATATGAGAAAAATTAGGGGCCCTTGGATCTTGGCTTGGGGAAGAGGATATAATGTGAGCCATTGTATGTATTAGTGGGGCGGTTGATGGGATTTTTTTAGTGGGGTTAGTAGAAAATCCAATCAAGTCTTTTTTTTCTCTCTCCCTCATTCTCTCTTACTCACGTTCTCTCCTCCCCTTGCCTTCACCTTCGGCTGAAGCTCCTTCCCCCTCCACCTTGCTGATTTGCTTAGCCCTTCTCAGCCACCGCCAGTCACCATGACGCCGCCGTGAAGCCGTCAGAACAACCGCTTGCGCCGCTACTGCACCTAACCGCTACCACCTCTTCCTTCTCTCTCTGTCCTTACTGTTTTCCGACCTCACCAGCCACCATCGAAACCAACACCACCCTTCACCGTGACCACCAGCTTGTGCTCGCCTTAGCCATGGACCGCTGTGATCGGAGCCGCCACCGTTCTTCCCGTTCGGTCGCCGAAACAGTAGCTGCTTTGCTGGGCTGATCTAGCTGTTTTTTAAGTTTAAGCTTTTAGTAAGTACTCCCTAAGCTTTGATTAGGATAATGGGTTATCAATGGTATGTTTTGGGGCTGATTTGGGGTGGATTAGAGTTGGTTTATTGTCTGGTTGTGCTTGATTGATGATTTGTGGCTTTTGAGATGTTTCTCGGATTTGAGTCCTAAGGTGCCATGTTATTTTGTTATTTTTGTGGAGATCAATGTGGACCGAACTTGAGGAAGTGTTCTTCATGGAAGTTGACCCTAAAATTTTGACGTATGTCATATATTAAATCTGGAATTTTTTGAGATCGTTTTGGGGTATTCGGAAGTCCATTTTCGGACCATCACGACTCCGCCGGATTTAGTGTTCACTCGACTGACGTATCTTTCTGAATTTTTCTAAAATTTTCCAGACCTCTTTTCAACAAACTTCCCTCATGAAAGTTGTCAAGGACACTTGTGTATATGTCATATAAAACTTTTAAGGTTATCCAAGGGGATTTGGGTACTGATTGAAATGGATTTTGTGACCCAACGGTCTGCCTCGGTGGGCTAATTTCGATCTGACTTTGGATGACAAAAAGATCTATTTGCAATTGGAATTGGACTTCGTGTCCGTCATAAAAAAATGTTTATCAAGATGTTTTCAATGACATATCCGAAATTCATAATTTTTGAAGTAGAATTACTATTTATTTTGAAAGGGTTTCGGTTACTGCACAATTGCTAAATTTCAGCCCGATTCTGTGCAAAAGTGGTTTCTCTCTCTTGGGAGCTTTTTGATGTTGTTGTTGCTTGTGAGGACGTGGTTGGTTGTGAGCTAAGCATGAATTGAATGGCAATTGTCTAATCGAAAGATGAGAAATTGGTTTGAGTGTTGAATGCCCGTATGTTCACATAATACCCTGAGGTGTGTTACGCGGGGTTAAAATGAAAATTGGTTGAGTAATTGGATGCCCGTAGGATCACATAATACCTTGAGGTGTTTTATGCGGGGTTGTAATCCGTCTTGATGCTTTTTATGCGAGATGATGCCCGATTTATCGGATGCCCGAGAGGCTCAGATGCCAATAGGGGTAGAGGCCGGATTGATGCTCCTCATGGAATGCCATCTTGATGCGTGTGACATGGGATGATGCCATCGCCGACGTAGCGGGACGATGCCTGGATACGCCAGAAACCCGATAACATGATGCATTTTATGCAGGTTCGGGGAGCCCAAGGGGCCGCTAATGATATAGACCTTGTGATTGTGATATGCATTGTGGTATGCTATGTGAGATTATTATTGAGTATGTCCAGATTATTAAGTGTGCTATGCATGTGCTTGCCCCGATTCAGGTTGTTATGTGCATGAATAGTTGCATGTTGTGGCTGTTTACTAACATGCAGGGCTTATGTGTGTGCCAAGGCGAGGTAAGGACGCTTGTGATTATTGTGGCACGTTGAGTGATAAACATTGCATGCTCCGAACTGTCTTGCGATACGTGTTAGCCTAAGCAAGGCTTAGGTAGTGACTTGTTGAGATTTATTCTCATTGTTGAATTACAAACATTTCAAAACCCCGAGCCTTATGATGATATGGAAGATCCGGGGATGTTGCCAAGGTATTGCGATGGTTGATTATGAGTCTAGTCCCCGTCTTTTGAGGAATCCCCTTTTGTTAAAGGAGTTAGGCTAACCGACCACCTGACCTTTTTGTTACACGTGGTCCATAGTTAGTTGCCTCGTAGAAGGCTTGGGAGTATATATGTTGTTATTGACACTATGTTTATAAAAGTGTTTTTGTGGATGTAATTCCATTGTCTCTTTACTATCATGTTTTATTGACGTTGTATGGAGAGTTTGTATTGCTTCCGTGTGCGCTGCTCTTCTGTTTGTTCGTTTGGGTTGGTGACAAGTCCTGGGACGTCGCATTCTTAACGACTGTGGTGGGATGGTGCGTGCTCGTGGGGATTGGGGCATGACACAAGGATTTAAAATAATTCTCTTCCCCTCCATTTTCCCTCGCTTCCCAAACACGGCAGAGCTGTCTCTCTTCCCGCAGACTTATTTCTTTGGAGGAAGAGAGAGAGAGAACTAAATGCTAGACATGGCTAATGATCATCATCTGATGTCCCGCCCACCCCCCCCCCCCCACTGTGCATACACTTGCATTATCACAATTATAAATAGATTAATGGGAAATTGATAGTTGACGGAGAGTTCTATTTTCATGGGGACGAGTGTACTAGTTCCGCAAGGAATCTTTTACTCAGCCGAGCCCTTGTGTATTTGGTTATACACGTACTTCAAAATCTTATTGATTTAATAGGTGAATTTGATGCTATTAGGTCAAAACTTCCCCATAGTACTTTAAAAAATAGTCAACTCAGATCACGGCCTATGATCCATTCACGAGCCCAAATAAAAAAAATGCTGTGAAAGGGTGCTTTTACTGTTCTTGAACAAGTTGAATTGGAAAAAAAAGTAGATAGTGACTGTTGATTAAGTTTTTCCATATGCCACAATACTTGGCAAAAGGACATTATAAGTGCTATAAGTTGTGTACGGAGATCACTTTGGTGCCATAACTTTTTTTTTTGATTACTTTGGTGTCAACTTTTTTGAAAAACGATCCTTACCAAATTTTTTTTTTTGAAAAACGATCACTTTAGTGCTAATGTTGACAAGGTCGCCGGAAATATGACGTGACTCTTTTTTTATTAATTTCTGATGCTGACATGGCTCGCTGGAAATCTGACGTGGCTCATCGAAAATCCGACGTGGCTCTTTTTTTTTCCCGAATTTTGGCCGGAGTCACTAAAGTGATCTCTTTTCCTCCGACTTGGCACCAAAGTGATCCGAAAAAAAGTTATGGTATCAAAGTGATCTCTGTATATAACTTATGGCACTTGTAGTGTCCTTTTGCCCACAATACTTTGAATAAGAAGTGCGACAAAACCTGATTAAGATGTGTTACGATAATGGGATTGACTCCTCACGGAACAATAGAAACACCCGTAAGAGCAATGTTATGAATCACCTCAGATGCTAGCGGGTACTAAGTATGATCGTTGGCATGGTTCATGCCTCTGTACCGAAGATAGCCAAAACCACGACTAAATTGGCTTTGGTTATGTTTGTACTTGCGATTTTGTTAAGAAATGACTACTGTTTTAGAATTTCTAAAACTTATATTGAAGTGTAATCAAATTCTAAAACTTTCAAATTGTGCAATTATTCCTAAAACTTGTCAATTTTGTGCAATTAATCCCTTTTTGCTTTGTGTTCGTTACTCTATCGAATAAAGGATATGAAAATACCACAAGTAACTATAATTTTCGTACAACGCTCACTTGAGTATCATAACTTTTTTTCCGATCACTTTAAGTGTCACAGTGATTGAAAATTGTGCACTTGAGTGCCATCGACGATTCGTGTAGGTGGAAGATCCGATGTGAAATTGATTTAATATAAATATGCCGACATAATTCGCCGGAGATATGAAGTCAACAAAAGTGTGCATAAACATAGTCGTTTTGTTGCCCCAAAACGATTTAAAGATGATACCCCAACTTAACCTTAAGAATTTCGATTTCATTCACGAGTAATGATGTTTGAGTATTGATTTTGTCGTTTGATTCCAAGGAGGAAGAAAAGAAAACCACAAATTGTTGATTTTTGGTACAAATTCTTCCATTATGGAAGGAAAAGACTCAATTGAAAACAAAGAACCAATCAGTCAAGCAGAAGAAGACAGCGGCGCGAAACTCTGATTGCATCTCGGTTTGTCACGAAATTGGACAAGCTCACCTTGAAAGAGGAAGAAGGATAGAGAGCTGAAAATCTTCGAGCCAGTGTTCTTGCCGTGCTTTCGTGCAATCGGAGGCACCTGAATGTGTCCTTTACGATGATGGGGTCCGCGGCAACCGCAAAGATGAGCCCATTAAGAACATGATCCCCACCATCTGTAGTACCTCGACTTGATCCGTGTCGGCAAGGCGGAGTCCGGGTTGCAAATGTGTGTGTGAAAGAGAGAGGATGCTTAGTCGCATGTGAGAAAATGGAATGAGTCGTAATGTGGGCGTTGTCCCCTTTGGATTTTATTTTTATAAAGAAAAGCCAATTCAGGCTTAAATATTTTTTAAAAAAGTCAACTAGAGTACTCAAGTGATCGAAAAAAAAAATTATGACAATCAAGTTAGCGCCGAACAAAAGTTACGACACTCAACAATTTTACACCAATTTCTGGTTCCTAGGCCCTTAATAGCTTTCTAGTTCCCCTGTCTTTCAATTTTTGGGGAGTTCACATCTCTTTAATATTTGTCTATTTCTTATATCCTGATCCCTTTATAAATAGAGGAGAGTTTTTCATTGTAATGTAGAGTTGATGAATATATGAGTATTCCTCTACGCGAGTGAATATTTATCCAATTCTTTATTCAATGTCGTTGGTGGTAAATCAAACAGTTCTTTATCCTTGGCCGGTGGAGCAATCTTTTATGCCTTGGTGGTGAGTTGCCATCTATCCAGTTCTTTATCATTGGCTGATGGCTTACGCCTTTATGCTATAGGGATGAACCTTCCATATTCTTCGTCCTTTACACATGTTGCGATCCACCCCTTGAGGTCTGCCTCGAGAGGCGCAGGTTTAGAGATAATTATTCATGAAATGGTCCGAATGACACATTCCAAAAGACGGCTTACGAAGCATCATTCTTTTGTCATCCATAAGGTCCATTAATTATGAACGTGGATTCTCCCTCAATCCATACCTCACGTGACACGGGATTGATTTTATATTTTTATCAATTAGGAGTTGCCACTAGCTTATGTTTGGGATCGGCTAGAATACCCAATCGTTATGCGGGAATTTCATTTCGATTTCTATGAAAACCAGAGATGCCTAAGTTCGGGGACTAGCTTACATTAATGTTTCTATTAATGCCCTTTTGGTACCGCTGAACTTAATTTAGTTGTTATCTAAGTGATCATGCATTTGTTTTTACCATTTTCATGTCGAAGTCCTAATCCACTAGGTGATCATGCATATTTGTTTTTGTGATTTCCATTTAAGGTTCTAAACTAATCCTATCTTAGTCTAGAAAAGAAAAATTAACAAATAATTGTATTGAAATGCGAGTGCGTAAAGTAAACACTCAATGTAATTGAAGAAAGAGCTAATTTAAGAGCAAAAAAAGAAAACCCATAACTCGTCGGATGTTTATTACATCACTAGTAGAAAACCCGAGACATTGGTAGGGTATCAAATTGATTGCAAAAATTTTGGACCGGATTGGACATCGGTCATTGCCCTTCAAGAATTCGGCCTCCTCCACCATGGGTCGCCTCTCGATTATTTGTTTTACATTTAAACTTATATATTTAAACAAGTAGTGCAAGCATGCAAACAAAGCAAGGCAATAACATTCAATCAACAAAGCATTGAATTGGCCTCAGGATCAGCTTTTGCATTTCGTGCTTTTCGATCACCCAACCATCTAATCAAGTATGATTGATTGATTAATGGTTAATGATAATCGGCTACCACTTGCATTCACAAAACGGCGGTCGATGTCAACCAACCCCTAAAGTCGGTTCTAAGTGTCCACCGTAGGCTACTGCCGAACGTGCATCGAACTTAATCATTTATCTAACAAACACATGCATAAGCAATGGTTAAGCATGCAATTAGGCCAAATGACATTGTTTTTATCAATCAAGCAAACAATGGGAAGTGAGCCTTAAGAGCGTTACTTATTCCATTGAAATTTGTCAAATTCGAGTAGATTCTGTTTAAATGTGATTAATCTACCAAACGCTGTCCAAATGGAATGAACTGGGCATCATTAGAAAGCTTAGGAAGTGAGGACCACTTCGCCCGATTCCTACCCAATTTATCCGAAAATTGGGATTTGTCCCAAATACCCCTGATTTGACTTGTTTTGGCCCAAAATTTGTAAAAATGCAGAAAAAATAACAAACGTTATCCAAATCACACCAAATTATATAGAAAGTTAGAAAAACATGTGTTGAACAACTTTCAAGTTTTAAGTTTTTTCTAAAAACCCTCTGATTTTTCTCAGAAAATTAATTTTCATTCAGGACTTAGTTGCAAACCGTTTTTCAAAAACAGATTGACCTTATCTGAGTTTTTTTTTATGAAATTGACCCCCTAAATATTGCAATAAGGTCCTCAAAATTTCCATTCTTCAATTGAAGACCCCAATGAACAACTTTGAAGTTTTTAATTTTTGCAAAAAACGACATCAAGTTTGACAAGATAGCAAAAACACGTTTGGATACTCAGAGGCTTGAAATTCTAGATCTGAATAGAGAATCCAATCAACACAATGATCAAACCTTTAAGCATTAATATGAGCTGCGATTTCAACAAAATTGATACCATTGGAAAGCTTAGGATCTCAGTGAAAACTTTCATCAAGAACATTTCCTGAGATTTTGAACACAAAAAAGTCAGCCAGAAATCGGTTTTCACAGCATAGAAAATGAGACTTTGAGCGTCAATAGTGCAGACCAAATCAACATGAAATTTTCTGAAATTTTATGTTAAAAAATCAAAGTGTTCTTTACAACTTTCATGAATGAAGTTTTTGCAAACGAGAAACACAAAAAATGGTAAAAATCACAAAACCGAATTAGGTCAGTCAGTAATCAATGAAACAGAACAGAGAAATTATTATTTCAGATTCTAATCAAACATTCTAAAGATGATTTGACATAGTAAATGATGTCCGTTCAAGACAAACAATATATCAAATCGAAGCTCAGGAAATATAGTTTGAATTTCTAGTTGAACATTTTTCCAGATTTCCACGTTTATAGGTTCAAATCAACAGTTGAAGGCTACTGACTCATCAGTACATGAAAATCACAGAACATGCAATCAATGATCCAAACACTCATAGAATGATTCCTATACATAGAACAATCAACATACATCATTCTAAGCATTCAAACGACGAGCATGATTTTGTGATAGGTATTGATCTATCTCATGTATGTAGATAGCCTCTTCATTTCATCATTTAATCCTAAAAATTTTAGATTACATACCTTGTTCGATAGACTGGCTGAGCTTGTCAAGTCATCCACTATGGAGTTATCGAGTCTTACATGTCGATCTAGTATTAAGTTACCAATTCACCAAGACTAGTTGCCAATTTCAAAGTTAATCAATAACATAACGATCAAAGGTTGTTCAGAGTAGTTTCCTTGGATGCTTTTTTCTAATTCCCAGGTCTTTAATATTTGGGGAGTTCCCATGTCTCTTTTATGTTTATCTACTTACTATGTCGTAATCCCTCTATAAATAAAGAGGAGTTCTCTATTGTAACATAGAGTTGATGAATATATGAGAATTTCTCTACTCGAGTGAATATTTATCCAATTATTCAACGCCGTTGGTGGTGCATCAAACACTTTTTATCCTTGGTCGGTAAAGCAATTCTTTACACCTCGGTGGTGAGCTGCCATCTATCCGATTCTTTATCTTTGAACGGTGGCTTACGCATTTATGATGTGAACCTCCCATAGCCTTCATCTTTTACACATAATTCTGTTATCACATAACGCACCCGTTCATACACATAAACAGAAAATTTCTCATTTCCGGATTCACTCGTCCCATACCTGCATCAGTTGTGAATGACTTAATTCTGGTGACCAAATCTTTGTTTGGTCGCCAAAAGTTTGCTAGCTTGTGCACTTTTGGTGATCAAACTGTTTAGTCACCAGATGATCGCAAGACCATGAATGGGACGATATATAAATGGTTTGAAAATTATGTACGTGCTTTCTAGTGAGTCAATAACTGTGTTAATAAGATTTTTTAAAACAAATCTTTTGTCTCACTAGTTGTGGAACCTCGTGATGGCAAGCACACGAACGGATTGGTAATTTTGGGTGCCAAGCAATGGAGGTAGACTTGTTTAGCTTAAGTCGTGTATTATTTTATTGCATCACACGAGAACATCATCCATTCGGTGAACTTCTAAAATGTGATATCAACATAAGAAAGAACAAAGTGGACCTGTCCTTGGTGCAGTCCATACCTGAAGCCCTAATCTTATGTCACCTTTGCGTTCTGGATTGAGGTAAGAGTGTCGTCATTTTAATTTGCATCACTACCATTTTGATAGATTTTGGTAACCATTGTTAGTTGCCTAATTTCTATCTTCCTGTACTAAAATCTTATGACTATTAAAAGTAGCCTGACTTTCGTCAAACTTGGCTACAATATCTGTCTGGCTTGTGAGGCTCTACTTGATGAGCAAAAATGTGTAGATCCCATTCATTTCGTTTGGCAACTGGGAGTATAAGCCGGAGAAAAGATCAACCATGTGATAGCCTAAATGCCTTTGACAATTGTGATATTTTAGTGGAAGATAATCATTGATGGAAGCCTGGTTATTAGGGCTATAAGTTTGTACCGAAGAGGATTTTGTATGAATTCAGAGGGTTTACTATATGGCGGTAACTATAAATTAGGAATCCTAGGGACTGAATGATTTGGTTGCTAGGGAGTAAATAATTCATGGCTTCTTGTCGTATTCAAACAACTGCCTTCATTGAGCTAAGGCGATTTCAACTGTTACAGAGATTGCAAGATGCAACAATGCCATACCTAACCTTACCCAAAAAAAAAAAAAAACAATGCCATGCTTGTGATGCTTATGAACTGGGGAAGTCGGTCCATCTCTGTGTTGTTCGTGTAATTGATTTCTCTGAGTATGTTGGCCTATACTTCGTTTTTTGTAATTATTTACCAAGGTTTAATAGTTAATTGCTTTTTATTACTGGCATGCCAATGGCATCGGAGGTGCTTCTCCATCCATAAATCATCACAATTCCAAATAGAGTACCCTAATGTCTTTTGAAAGTTCTGATGTAGGTCCACTTATTTCTTATGCTCCTCATTGAGCTGTTGAGCGAATGTTATGGAGACCATTGAGATGCTAGACCCCATCCCATATCTAGAGCGACAACGCCATCTACTTATCCAACGACGACAGTTTGGAGATACAACAGCTGTCGCAACCTGCCTCTCACAAGGGCCAAACTTGAGAAGTGGGTTTAGAGATAAGTATTCATGAAACAGTTCGAACACTACAAAAAAAAAATAAGGGATTAGTGATGAATTTTGCGACAAAAAATTAGGCAAAATCCGTCGCAAATTCAATTTGCGACGAAATTAGCGACGGAAAAAATTCCGTCGCTAATAGGGCGTCGCAAAATTTTGCGACGGAAAATTTCAATTTCCGTCATAAAATTGTGACCCAAAAACATTTGTCGCAAATAATTCATTGCAAAATTCATCGCAAATTAGCCACAAACACTATCCGTCGCAAATAATTCGTCGCAAATTAGTCACAAACTTTATTCGTTGCAAAATTCGTTGTAAAATTAGTCGCAAATTTCGTTGCAAATTTAGTCACAAAATTCGTCGCAAATTTTGTCGTAAATTTTGTTGCAAAAAAAATGAGGTTTTAGCGACGAATTTTGCGACGAAAAATTTGGCAAAATTCGTCGCTAAACGAATTTGTGACGAAAAAAATTCCGTCGCTAATTCGGCATTGCAAAATTTAGCGACGAAAAATATCAATTTTCGTCGCTAATTTGCGACGAAATATATTCATCGCAAAATTCTTCGCAAAAGTCATTGCTAATTATTCATCGCAAAATTTGTCACAAAATTCGTGGCAAATTATTCGTCGCAAAATTCATCACTAATTATTCGTCACAAAATTCGTTGCTAATTATTCGTCGCAAAATTCATCGCTAATTATTCATCACAAAATTCGTTGGTAATTATTTATCACTAATTATTCGTGGCAAAATTCGTCACTAATTTCGACCCAAAAAAAATTCATTGCTAATTTGCCAATTTTTTTTGGGTCCGTAATTTTTTTTTGGTCAATAATAGCAACGAATTTTTATTAATTATTTAGCGACGAATATTATTTAGGGACGACTTCGATTTTAAATCTAATTAACAGCAAAATTAATTCCTACAATTTATATTTAACATTGATTAAGCACTTAATAACATCAAAATATTATAATAATATGAAAATGAAATACATTCGTATGCATTTTCCACAAGAATGACATATATATTTTTTCTTTATAGTACACATAATGAGAGAATATATAATCTTGAGCACTTTAAAGCACTTGCTTAAGCAACCTCAGGGTGGCAATTCTTTCCAGGGCAGGAACATATTGGGCCAACTGCACTTCTGGCACTAAAAATGCTTAAGCAAAGCTTATCCCCTATATGTATGAAAAGATACTTCCAATCTTGCGCCCACTCTGCTTTCTCCTATAAGGTTTGCATGAAGTACTTCATCACCTCCTCCAAAGAAGTGACATTCACTTGTTGACATACAATGCAATACTCAAAGTCCCACAAGCCTAGAGAAGAAAGTGAAATACCTACAATTGCCAAAATTTCGCATCCAAAATTAAAAGGATTGCACTTAGAACATTTATATATCTTTAGGCCATGAAAGCAATTACTAGAAATTTCTGGTGACACATTTTCAGTCTAATTGATCATTTGAAAGAGCAAATTAAGAAGCCTAGATTAACGGACCTACCAATCAATATGCACACCGCACAAGGTTAGATTGGCTCTCATTGTACAATGATGTGTAATAATCCTCTTCTCTAATGTCCAGTGTATCCCGCCTCAAAGTAACCTGCAGGGAAAGTGAAGAGAGCAGGAAGCGGTGGATTTAAGTTAAAAATCTTCGACATGCCGAATTGCAATTGTACACATATGCAAGAGAACTCACAATTCTAGGTGGAAGTGCAAGATCAGCAGCTCTTCCCTTTTTTGTGCGTCTCAGCAAAATGTTTTTCGAAATTGTGTTTTAGTAATATCATTGCTCGCCTTCTGCCAATGGCATTTCCATGTGCTTGTATAGGATTCGCTATATACTAGATAGAATATATACTCCATATCAAAGTTCAAATGAAAACATTCCATATGATTTGCCCAAAAAAAAAAGAGAGAGAGGCCAAAGGACCAATGAAAATGCAACTCACTCGATTCCACCAACAAAAGTGCCATACAGAACTATGAGAGCATTCAGGACATTGTTTTGAGGAACTGCAAATGAACAACAGACTTACAAAATAGGTAACAAAGGAAAAATACATTCACTGAACTCAGTGCATGCAATCAGCACGTGAAGCTCTAAGACCAATCGATAAAGTTAATGCAGAAAACAAAGAGTGAGATTGCATTAACTAAGATAATGAAAGTGAAGTCAACCCAGATAACAAACAAAATTGAAGAGGAATTCCTCACATATAATGGCAAAAGGAAATAAAAATTAAAAAGATCATCTGAGTAAAAGATGCATCCATCTATTGTGTACACCCTTAGTCTATAGTATTTGTGATGTTCTTCACAGTATACCTATATCTTTACTCTGCCAAACATATCGCACATAGAACTCTTCTTTAAATTATACCTATTTGATGCTTCACTCTTAAAAGCAATAAGAAGTCATTAGCAATATAAACTAGATATAGGAGCTACAAGCTCCACAATGGCCCCACTATCCAAACTTTCAAGGTCTTTACATCAAGAAGGCGATGTCTACTCTATCTTCTAGGAGAAGAATCTAACATCCCAAAAAAAAAAATTCTTTAACAGGCATGATGCTTGGTAGTTCACCATTTTGGATATGTCATTGCCACTCAATCAAAGATAAAGAGATTCTTCAATTTCTCTTTTCTTTGCAGTTTTCCCCCTGGCAGGATGATCATCAATTTAGGTACCAAAGAGGGTGCAACCCACCAAATCATGTCAAATACAACATACAAATCAATAGCATCCACATATCTACTACCAACTGCAAACCAAGATTTTGAAGGTTAGGGATATATTCAGAAACAAATTTTGTGCATGCTTCGATGCATAATGATATGAGATAACAGCCCTTAAACACGTATCTCACAGGGCAAGATACAAGTATGGACTTGTTCTCTAAATGGAACATCCACCATGGTGGGAGATATTCCAGTAATAGTTGCATCAAGATCAAGACGTCCTGTGAGAACTACGTAGCAACATGAGATCTGAATCATGTCACACTCTTAACCTAGAGTCTCGATAACTTATACACAGGCATATCACATTCAAACAAAGGAAAAATAATGTGCAGATGAAAGTATAAAGTCACATCCACATCAAAAAGCTATCATGAAGGCTTAGCCCCAGCACTGCAGATCTTAATGTGTCAGAAAGATGAGACCGAAGCCTGAGGTACAAACACTTTAGCAGCAGGCTGAATTGAGACTTGAGATTAGGAGGTTGCAGCCTTCACTTGAGGATAAAATTAATAAAGATGTATTGCCTAGAAGAACATGGCTATGACACTTTAAACCCGTAATACCGAGCAGCAAAGATTGAATGGATGTAGCTAACTTGTACTTTACCATTCATAGAGACGCTAAGTATTCTTGCGAAGAATGCCACATGCACTGCTTCTTTAAATATCTATGCAAAGATTGCCACATTATTTGGTATACCAACTCGCTAAACCGGTCTTTTTGCACGTGTAGTTGCCTCTAACCATTTTGTGTCAACATGAACGACTACGGTCCTACAGGCTGAGATTGCCTGTTATACCAGAAACCGCCCATGGGAAAATATAACCTGATTATCTTGTGATTGAAACTTTACATACCTATAATCAAGTGTTCTGCAATCACAATCTTGACATAAGTAGAATGAATACGGCACAATTCGAAGAAAACGGACCCGAAAAGTTTATTGCAGGACAGTGTGATTGACTACAGAAGGTGAATAACAATTAACCACTGGTATAAAATAGAAACTTACAAGAGAGTAGAGCTCCCCAACACGATTTTGAAGGGGTGTTTCACTTAAAGCCCATCTGTACGAAGACTCCAGTCCGAGAACTGCTTTTGCAGTATTACATCACCTATCTTTGACAAAGTGAGCCTACATTGAATAAAATTGCATAGGCAAAAGTGGGAAATGTACATGCAGATGAATGTTCAAAGATCACGAAGCAAATCATACTAAGAGATCCCGGATAGAAGTTTTTTTGATAAATTGTGGAAAAGAACATGCATATACAGTTCCCTAAAAGTAATCAAACCTTCAATCGAAAGGCCTAATCTTACAGAAATTTGTCTTGCCAAGAGCAAATTAACGCATTCATGCATGGCTTCACCCAGCCAAACAAAATAACGAATCACGTGTTGCCAGCATGGACATGTCGAAATCTTTATATCGGTTACAAAGCATTGAACTATGTTAGCACTCATATCACCGCAAGATATTCCCATTCACTCACCTCATCCAAAATAATGTGCTCCCACTTCACTGAGTGTAAAAGCGACTTCCCCACACGATGGCTTTGATCATCCTCCAAATCACTAATGTTCTCTACTGTAGATTCTATATCTCTTTGTTGCGTTGCCTGTCGTGCCCAAATTATCCGCCTGCAACAAAAATCAAGAAACTCATCAAACCAAAATGCAACGTCAAACGAGCCAAAAAAACATTCCTACAAGCAACCTCAGACCCAGAAGTGCAAAATCTGCCTCTGGGTTTTCATCTCACGACCGTCGATTTCTTCTCTCAATTTACCCAAAATTCCAACGAAATCGACTCGGAAAACTCACAGTGCTCTCGAGATTCTGAGCAACACTGTAGGCCGAGAAGACGAGCAGGAACCCACAACTCAGGATATGGACATCACGGGCATGGCCTCTCGGAGGCGACGCAGCCGGCGGGGCCTCGGCGGCGACCAGCAGAGCCTCCTCGTCGGAAGCCTCGGCCTCCTCCTCCGGAGCGGCGATCTCTCGGTCCTCTTGCTCCGCCTCTTCCGCCTCTAATTTCTCGGGGAGCTCCTCCTTGCCCTCGACGGGGGAAGGAGCCGCTGCCCCTTCAGGCTATGCGGCCTCTAGGGCTCCGGAGGCCATGGCGAGGAGTCGCCGGAGGAAGCGCAGGGGGGAAGGGGTACCGAAAACCCTAGCGAGCGCGAGAGGTTTGGGGGTGTGGCGGAGAGGGAAGAAGGAGAAGGAGAAGAGGAAGCAGGTGGTTAGGGGATCTGAGGAATCAGCAGAGAGAGACAGAAAGAGAAAATGGGAGTGAGGGCGGGCAAAGCAAAATTAGCGACGGAAAGTCCGTCGCTAATTTTCCGTGGCTCAATATTTTTTTGCAGTGTAATTTTGCGATGAAATTAGTAAAAAATTTTGCGACGAATTATTTTTCCATCACAAATTAGTAGGGGTGTCAATCAAACCCGCGCCGGCCCGGCCCGACCTGCGTCGGTCTGGTCCGGCTCTTAAATTTGGGGTATTTTGGGGTCGGGCCTTAATTTTATTCAAATATGACTCTAAAAGTTGGGTTTCATTAGCGTTTGGGTATTTTAGGGTCGGCCCATTGAGACTCTGGGCCGACCCATCTCCTCCGTCCTTTCCCCAAAAACCCTAGCAGCGACACAGCGCGCGAGCTTCCTCCCGATTCATCCCTTCCCCCTTCCGATCGCCAAACCCTAGTTTTTCCCCCCATGAGCGTTGCGTAGATCTCTCGGAGCGAGCGGGGGATCAAGGGTTGCGGCGGCGGCGGCGGCGGCGGCGGTGGCGGAGGAATGGCGGCCGAGCTACGGCAGCAGGCGGTGGAGTTCTCGGCCCTCGTGGGCCGGGCGGCGGAGGAGTCGTTCCTCTCGCTCAAGGAGCTGGTGGAGAAGTCCCAGTCCGGGGAGCAGTCCGACACGGAGAAGAAGATCGGCCTGCTGAAGTACCTGGTCAAGACGCAGCAGCGGATGCTCTGGCTCAACGTCCTCGCCAAGTGGTGTAAGCAGGTGGGGGGGCTTCTTGTTGAACCGAGTGGCTTGATTAGTGGGTGATTGCTCGTTGTTGAAGATGTAGCGAATCTCTGGGGAAATTTTTAATTTTTAATTTTTTATATTTTGCTATGGAATCTGTGGAGTGGCAATTGGTGGGTTTTTTTAAGTGTCTGCGCAGCTAGGAAGGAACAAATTCGGCTTTTTTCTCGTTGTGTTCTCTGGTGACGAGGACGGTGACGGCGAGGTCGGAGCGGCGGAGGTGGAGGGGCTTGTGGGCGAGGTCGAGGTCGAGGAGGGGGATGATGTGGCCGGGGGTCGGGTAAGGGTACATGAGGATGTGGACAGACATTGCTGATGGCTCGAGCTTTGCAAACCAGTTCGCAGCTCTCCGTCGCGCCTCGCTTTCCACTGCGCTTCGAGGGGCGGGCTTCAACGACGGACGACGAGGCGGAAGAGACGGCGGAGGATACAAGACGAAGACGGATGGCGAGGAGGGCGAGAAAAAGAAGCTTTCTTGAGGAGCGTTGCAGACAGAGAGAGAGAGAGAGCGTTGCAGACACAGAGCGTTGACGAACTTCCAACGACGGCGTGGAAACACCGCAACACGACAAGCGAGTAGGACCCACCTCGGTGGTGTCGGATGGGAATAAAGAGGAGTTAGCCACAAAAAAAAACCCCCCCGACCCGAAGCCTGACCCGGCCCGGCCCGACCCGGCCCGGCCCTGCCCGACCCGGCCCGGCCCTTGGGGTATACGGTGAACAGGGTCTTGGGCGGGTTTGGACGGGTCAAGCATGACCCTGTTAGGTTTCGGGTTGGGTCGGGTATCAGGAAAGCCTGACCCGTTCTGACCCATTGACACCCCTACAAATTAGTGACGGATTTAGCGACGACCTTTTAAAAATAATTAAAAAATTTAAAAAATTTGCAACAAACGAAATTCGTTGCCAATTATCGATGGAATTTGCGACCAATTATTTTTCCATCGCAAATTAGCGACGAATTTAGTTTCCGTCACCAGTTAGCGATGAATTTAGCGACGACCTTTTAAAAAATAATTACAAAAATATAAAAAATTTGCGACGGATTTGGCGACGACCTTTTACATTAACAATTTAGAAAATGAAAAAAAATTTGTGACGAACAAAATTCGTCGCTAATTTTGCGACGAATTATTTTTCCGTCACAAATTAGTGACGGATTTTGCGACGACTTTTAAAAAATAATTAAAAAAATAAAAAAATTTGCGACGAACGAAATTCTTCGTTAATTAGCGACGGATTTTTTTTCCGTCGCAAATTAGCAACAGATTTTACGACGACCTTTTAAAAAATAAAAAAAAAATAAAAAAAATTTGCAACGAACGAAATTCATCGCTAATTAGCGACGAATTTATTTTTCCTCGCTAATTAGCGACGGATTTAGCGACGACCTTTTAAAAAATAATTAAAAATTCAAATTTTTTACAAAAAAGAAAATAAAAAAGGGAAATAAAAAATAATTAAGAAATTCGATTTTTTTAAAACAAAAATATTTAAAAATTCTTTTATTTTTTTTATCTAAAATAAAATTATGAGATTGAAATCATTTTCTAATGAAATCCAAACATGACAAAACGATTTCCATTGTATATCACCAAACGAATGAAAACTAAACGTTTTTCATGAATACGTTTAGTTTTCATTCGTTTGGTGATATACGATGGAAATCGTTTTCTGATATTTGGATTTCATTGGAAAATGATTACCAATGAACACTTTCCATGAACACTTTCCTTTATCATTAAGTTTTCCGCAAAACAAATGTACCCTTAGAGTGATTACCAACTTCTCCTCTATCAAGTTTACCATATTGCATTACCAACTCCTAATTGAGTTACTTATCAATGTTTATTTTCATTTTTTTTCTACACCAACTTCTCTAATCTCTAACCAAACAAAGCTTCTGTCATTGTTTACGAACTTTTATTTACATTTCTTACCAATAATTTAAATTTACCGAGTATTATATGAAACTATCAGCCTAGTTTTCTTTGCGTGATTTGGGTAAATTTTCTCCAATCAAATCAATTAGTTTTGGATTACCAAATCTCATTTGAGTTATTAGCATTTATTTGTTATTTTCTCAAATTTACTAGCTTTTTATTAAGTTGCTACTTTTATTTGCATTGGTTTCCAATTTTTTAAATTTACTGGCTCTTTTAGAAATTACTAACTTTTATTAGAGTGATTACCAATTTTTTTCGATCAAGTTACTAACTAGTTTTATGTTACCTTCTTTTATTTGAGTTACTTACCAATGTTTATTTGGTTTTCTATTTTGAAATGACCGACTTTTCTTATCTCTAACAAGAATACATTTCTAATTTTCTACCAGCTTTGAATTTACCTTCTATTACATGAAATTATCAACTTTTTTGTGTGCCTCATTAACTTTTGCCCTATTAAGTTACCAATTAGTTGTGGATTGTCAATTATAATTTGAGTTGCTTACCCATTTGATTTTTTAACTTACCAATTTTTATATTGAGTCGTGCTTCTTTTTGCATGACTTACTAATCCCATTTTACAATTTAATACCAATTAATTTTCTATTACTAATTGTTATTTTACTTAATTACTAACATTTATTTGATTTTTTCGTCGCTAAATCTATCGCTAATTAGCGACGAATTTTTTTTCCGTGGCCAAATCTAAATTCGCGGCCAAATCGTTTTTTTGACCATTTTTATCACAAATTAGCGACGAATTTTTTTCCGTCGCTAAATTTGTCGCAAATTAGCGACGAATTTATTTTCCGTCGCTAATTAGTGATGAATTTTTTTTCGTCGCTAATTAGCGATGAATTTTTTTCGTCGCAAATTCCGACGAAATTAGCGACGAATTTTTTTTTCGTCGCAAATTAGCGACGAATTCTTTTTCGTCGCTAATTTCGGTGGCTAAATCCTTGTTTTTTTTTGTAGTGGAATGGCATATCATAAAAGACGGCTTACCAAAGTTTTTCTCTTTTGTTCGTCCATAAAGTCCATTAATCATAAATGTGGATTCTCCCTTAATCCACACCTCGCATGATAGCGGATTGATTTGATCTTTTTTAACAAAAAGGAGTCGCCACTAGTGTATGTCGGGAGTCGACTAGAATACCTAACCAAAATGCAAGAATTTCATTTCAATTTCTATGAAAACCAGATATCATGGGTTCGGGGACTAGCTTACGTTAATATTTTTACTAATGTCCTTTCAATACCGCTAAACTTAACATGATTGTTATCTAAATTGTCATGCATTTGTTTTTACCATTTTCATGCCAAAGTCCTAATCCCACTAGGTGATCATGTAACTTGCTTTTGTAATTTCCATTTAAAGTTCTAAACTAATCCTATTTTAGTCTAAAAAAGAAAGGCAAAAGTACACTAGAAGTGCCATAACTTGTGTACGGCGATCACTTTGGTGCCATAATTTTTTTTCGGATCACTTTGGTGCCAAATTTTTTTAAAAAACGATCATTTTAGTGCCAATGCTGACGTGGCTCACCAGAAATACGATGTGGCACTGACACGGCTTGCTGGAGAGGTCCAGTCAGCATTAAAAACAAAAAACGACGTTGTTTAGCTCGCTGACGTGTACTTTAAAAAAAAATTAAAATAAATAAATAAATATTGTAAAAATATTGCGTTGCAAGAATATAATAGAGAGAATAGAGAGAGATTAAGAAGAGAAAGTAGATGAACACCAAAGATGGTAGAGAAAGTCAAAAGAGAAATTTTATTCTCACTGTATATTTTCCTCTTTCATTCTCTTCTTCTGTTCTGATTTCTTACACAATGACCAAAAACTAAGCTTCTATTTATAAGGAAACAAGGATGCATATATCATTAATGTCAATGTATTGAATATATACATTGAATAGGGAGATGGGTATTCATACGTAGAATGTAGGTTACGAATGTGCCATAATAGGTACATTGAATATTCATTCATGTATATAGGTTACGAATGTGCCATAATAGGTACATTGAATATAATGAATATTCATTCATGTATTTCATAACACTCCCCCTTAAATATTCATTGTATTCATGAATGTGCATTGAATGATACTGCCTCATTAAAAACCTTAAGCCGGAAAAACCTAGTAGGACAAAAACCGGACAAAAGGGAAAAAGAGTACAGGGCACAAATTTTGTGATCTCTCCCTTTTATGGATGCATTAATTGCCTCATTAAAAACCTTAAGTTGGAAAAACCCAATGGGACAAAAACCAGACAAAAGGGAAAAAGAGTGCAATGCATAGTTCACAATATCTCCCCCTCAATTTGAGCAATATAGCCACTGCTGGGGCTAGTTAATCTTGCATATTATGAACTCGCCGCATACCAATGCCATATACTAATTTCTCAAAAGTTGACGTTGGCAATGATTTGGTAAAAAGATCTGCAAGATTATTTATGGATTGAATCTGCTTAGCATCAATTTGTCGACTTTCTTGGAGTTCATAAGTATAGAAAAATTTCGGCGAGATATGCTTGGTCCTATCACCTTTGATATATCCGCCCCTAACTTGTGCAACACAAGCAGCATTATCTTCATAAATTATAGTGGGAGAATTTGTAATCGGTGTTAAGCAACAAGAATTGTGAATATGTGTTATAACGGATCTTAACCAAACACACTCTCTTCCAACTTCATATAAAACAATAATCTCAAAGTGGTTAGAAGATGTAGCTACTAGCGATTGCTTCGTAAAACGCCAAGAAATGGCGGTGCCATTATAACAAAATAAATAACCAGTTTGAGAGCGAGCTTTATGTGGATCATATCTATATCCAGCATCAGAATATCCAACTAAACCAGAGGTAGTGGAATCCTTAGAATAATATAATCCCAAATCTATGGTTCCTCGGAGATAACGAAAAATATGTTTAATTCCATTCCAGTGTCTCCGAGTTGGCTCAGAACTAAAGCGTGCCAATAAATTTACTGCAAAAGCGATGTCTGGTCTCGTACATTGTGCCAAGTACATCAAAGCCCCAATTGCATTGAGATACGGTACTTCAGGACCAAGTATCTCTTCATCAGATTCTCTAGGACGAAACTGATCCTTTTGGGGATCTAGAGACCTTACAACCATAGGAGTGCTCAATGGGTGAGCATTATCCATGTTGAAGCGTTTAAGTAATCTTTCAATGTATGCTGATTGATGGACGATTATTCCATTTGCTTTATGCTCAAGCTCTAGACCAAGACAAAGTTTGGTTTTACCCAAATCTTTAACTTCAAATTTCTTTTTTAAATACTCAGAAGTTTTAGCTAACTCTTCTGGAGTTCTAATTAAATTTATATCATCGACATAAACTGCTACAATAGCAAATCCGGTTTCTGATTTCTTAATAAACACGCATGGGCAGATAGGATCATTCTTGTACCTTTCCTTCATTAGGTACTCACTTAGGCGTTGATACCACATGCGACCGGATTGCTTTAACCCGTACAAAGATCTTTGCAATTTTATTGAGAATAAGTTGTGGGGAGTGCATGCATCAGGCATTTTGAATCCCTCGAAAATTTTCATATAAATATCCGAGTCTAATGAGCCATATAGATATGCCGTCACAACGTCCGTAAGACGCATTTCCAATCTTTCAGAGAGTACCAGACTAATGAGAAAGCGAAATGTAATCATATCCATCATAGGTGAATATGTCTCATCATAATCAATCCCAGGTCTCTAGGAGAATCCTTGGGCAACGAGTCGGGCTTTATACCTGACAATCTCGTTTTTCTCATTTCGTTTCCGGACAAATACCCATTTATATCCAATGGGCTTTACATTATCGGGGATGCGAGTTATGGGTCCAAAAACCTCTCGTTTAGCTAGGGAAGCTAATTCAGCCTTAATTGCTTCCTCCCACTTAGACCAATCTTGCCTTTGACAGCATTCAATAATAGATTGCGGCTCACAATCATCATCCATAATTTTATGAGCAACTGACAATGCAAAAATATCATCAATGATGATTTCATTCCGATCCCAAATCTCATTACAATATGTAATGGAATTCTCAGTATTCCTAGGGTTAGTGATCTTTTCATGGGTTTGTGCCTCTTCAAGGGCATTAAGCTCTTTAGGAGTAAGCACAGCACCGGGCTCTTCTGAAGCGGATTCTAGATTCTTTCCCCTTCGTTTTCGAGAAACAATGTCTTTTGATCCTATCGGTCTACCACGCTTCAAATGTGGGGGATTTTGATCCATTTTAGCTTGTCCTTCGGGAACAGCTATCCTGGCTGGAGCATTTGCAGCTGGAATATGAGACTTCGTTACCTTAGTGGTATCATTAAATGCATCAAGAAGTCTATTGGCTATAGCCTGTAAATGGATTATGCGCTGCACCTCGTTTTCACACTCAGGAGTTCTTGGGTCTAATTGAGATAAAATTTACTCATTCCAGGATAAAACCTTAATTGGTTTTTGCTTCGCAGCCATGTCTGTTTTAGATGTCCCAATCGATGGAAACATAGTCTCATTGAAATGACAATCTGCGAATCTGGCAGTAAAAAGATCACCAGTAGTCGGTTCCAAGAACCTAATAATGGATGGTGAATTAAACCCAACATAAATGCCTAAACGGCGTTGGGGACCCATTTTCGTTCTTTTTGGTGGTGCTATAAGCACCTGTACTGCACAACCAAAGGTGCGTAAATGTGAAATATCAGGTTCATAACCAAGAACCATTTGAAGGGGAGATTGTAAGATACTAGCAGTGGGGCGCAATCTTATTAGGGCTGCCGCATGCAAAACTGCATGACTCCATGCTGTATCGTTGAGATTCGTTCTCAATAATAGAGTGCGGGCAATGATTTGGATATGTTTAATCAAGGATTCTGCCAATCCATTTTGAGTATGAACATATGCGACCGGGTGCTCAACCTCGATTCCGAGTGAAGCATAATACGTATCAAAACTCTTTGATGTAAATTCACCAGCATTATCCATCCTTATACCTTTAATTGGATAATCAGGGAATTGTGCCCGGAGCTTTATAATCTGCGCAAGTAAACGTGCAAAGGTGACATTGCGCGTAGATAATAGACAAACATGGGACCATCTTCAAGATGCGTCCACCAGTACCATAAAATATCGAAATGGTCCACTTGGTGGTTGTATTGGTCCACAAATATCACCCTGAATTCTTTGCAGGAATAAAGGGGATTCAAGATCAACCTCTGTTATAGAAGGTTTGATAATGAGTTTTCCTTGTGAACAAGCTTCACAATTATAATCTTTGGACAACAATACCTTTGTATCCTTTAAAGGGTGCCCTTTTGTATTTTGGATTATTCTACGCATCATTGAAGCGCCAGGGTGACCAAGGCGATCATGCCATAATCCAAACTGATCAGGATTTACCAATCTCCAAGATATGGTGGAGTAGGTTTCAACGGCCTTAATCATGACACAATACAAACCCATAGAAGAAGCTTCTAGCTTCTCATGGATGGTCTTCAGGCCCATCTTATAAGAGGTAATGCCAATATATTCTTTATTTTGCTCATAAATAGTCTCAACATTGTACCCATTACGGCGTACATCTTTGAAGCTAAGTAGATTCCTTTTTGATCTACTGATTAGAAATGCATTCTCAATATGCAGGATGGTGCCTTTTGGCAAAATAATTGTGGCATTCCCGAAACCATCAATAATCGGAATAGGACCAGACATTGTATGGACATGTGTCTTACGTAATGTCATACTCGAGAAAAAGTGTCTACTACGAAATATGGTATGTGTTGATGCACTATCAAGCAAACAAACATCTTCCTTTTTCTCGGTGTTTTCCATTTGCATTTATGTTGACAACTTCAGGTGTCAAGTATTATAAAATTTTCATATTAGTTATAGGGTCAAATAAAATTTCAAAATAATAAATATTATATAAGTTCATAAGCATTTCATTGCATAACCATATTAAAGAACAATAAAACGTAATATATTTAAAGAAAAACAACTAGAATAGAAATTATTAGAATCATAAAATTCGAAGTCTAAGATGTCATCCACCAGTCTCATGCTTCATCAAAGTAATCAGAGGTCCTCAAAGAAATCAGAGACATCCAGGGATGCATTTGCTACTTCAGGAGCAAGAGGAGTCCCACCAACAGAGATATTGTTGGCCTCAACAGTAGTTATGGCATCAGGATTAATTTCAATGGCGTGAGATTCACCACGTTTGCCCGTATTTTTTAAAGATGCCTGGTATAGATCAACAAAGTGCTTTGGCGTACGACAAGTACGTGACCAATGCCCAGTCATGCCACAACGATGGAAAATACTTTCATTAGTCATCTTCTTTGGCTTCTTTTCTTTGTCATGATTTGGGCCAAAGTTAGATTTCCTAGGGCGGTTAAATTTTCTGCCACTCCGACGAGGATTATATTCTTGCTTGCGCTTGTAGCCCTTAAAATGGCCAATAATTTTCTCAGAGTTTGCATGTGCTTCAGGCAATGCTTTTGAGCCAGCAGGTCTAAGATCATGATTTTTGAGCAGCAATTCATTAGTTTGCTCAGCAGTAAGGAGCACAGAAATTAAATCAGAGTATGTGGCAAATTGACGTTGTCGGTATTGCTGTTGCAATACAATATTCGAAACATGGAAGGTGGAGAAAGTTTTCTCTAACAGTTCCACATCAGTGAGCTTGATACCGCATAACTCAAGCCGAGAAACAATATCAAATAAAGCGGAGTTATAGTCAGACACTGATTTAAAATCTTGCAGTCTGAGATTTTGCCAGTCATACTGTGCTTGAGGGAGGATAACAGTCTTGGTATGATCATACCTATCCTTCAACCTCTTCCACAGGGTCTGAGGGTCTTGAACGGATAAATATTGAGTCTGCAGGCTCTCATGCAAATGACGATGAATAAAAATCAGTGCATTTGCTTTATCTTTTGCATTTGAGATTCCGTTTTCTGTAATTGCTTTAGCAAGATCTTGCCCTTGGAGGTGCATTTCCATGTCAAGGCACCAGGATAGATAATTATTTCCACTCACTTCGAGGATGTGAAATTTGGGCTTTTCAATATTTGCCATAATTCTTGCAAAACAAATGAATCCTTAAATTAATTAGAAGGATTTCCAAATATCCACCGCCACTTCAGGAGCAGAAGGATACTTTTAGGTTGGAAATTTTGGCTTGCAAGAATTATTTACTCAATTGGTAGATCTTCTTGCTGATAACGTGTTGTAAAATATTGCATTGCAAGAATATAATAGAGAGAATAGAGAGAGATTAAGAAGAGAAAGTAGATGAACACCAAAGATGGTAGAGAAAGTCAGAAGAGAAATTTTATTCTCACTGTATATTTTCCTCTTTCATTCTCTTCTTCTGTTCTGATTTCTTACATAATGACCAAAAACTAAGCTTCTATTTATAAAGAAACAAGGATGTATATATCATTAATGTCAATGTATTGAATATATACATTGAATAGGGAGATGGGCATTCATACGTAGAATGTAGGTTGCGAATGTGCCATAATAGATACATTGAATATTCATTCATGTATATAGGTTACGAATGTGCCATAATAGGTACATTGAATATAATGAATATTCATTCATGTATTTCATAACAATAAATTAATTAATGAAAAAAAAGGTTGCAGCAGCGGCGGGCCCTCGCCGCTGCTGCAACCTTTTTTTTTCTAAAAATTAAAAAATTCGAAAAAAAAGCCACATAATTTTCACGTGTACAAATCAGACCATTTTTTTTAATATAAATGCCAGATCAGCTTTTTGGCCAGAATTTTGACCGGAGTCACTAAAGGGATCTATATTTCTCCGACTTGACACCAAAGTGATCCGAAAAAAAATTATGGCACCAAAGTGATCTCCGTACACAAGTTGTGGCACTTCTGGTGTACTTTTGCCAAAAAAGAAAACAAGCGATTGTATTGAAAAGTCGATGCGTAAAGTAAACACCAAATGTATTGAAATGACAAGCTACTCTGAGTGCAAGAAAGGAAAACCTGCAACTCGTCGGATATTTATTACAACACGAATGGAAAAACCCGAGACATGGTCAGGTATCAAATTGGGTACAAAGATAAATCAGATTGGACATTAGTTTTATATCGCTGTCTCCACGTCTTTTGGTCATTTTCTCCATGGACCGCCTCGTGGGTTCGGTTTTACATTCAAATCACACATCTCATACAAGCAATATGCCAACAAGCAAACTAAGCAAGGCAAAGGGCATCCAAATCATCAATTGAAAAATAGGCCTCGGGATTGACCTCTGTTTCTCACACATTTCGATCACCCCACCCATCTAATCAACTAGCATTAATTGATTAAATGGTTAACGATAACGAACAACCATTTGTATTCGCAAAACGATGACTTACATTGTTTAACCCCTAAAGTCGGGTCTAAGTATCCACCATAGGCCACCCGCAGAACATGCATTGGGCCTAGGCATTCATCTAACAAACACATGCATAGCATTGAATGAAACATGCATTTAGGCTCAAAAGTCTTGTTCTCAATCAATCAAGCAATGGGAAGTGAGCCTCGCGAAAGGATCACTTATTCAATTATAATTGCCAAATCTGGGTCTATTTTGTTTGAAAGTGATTAACCACTTAATGATGTCCAAATGATGTGAATTAGGTATCATTAGAAAGCTTAAATCACGAGGATAAAAAGTCAAGAAGATCATTTTGTCCAATTCCCACCCGATTTTTCTGAAAATTAGAATTTCGTTTGGAATGACAGGCTAGACCCGGACCCGGTAATGTTATGGATTTTAAAAAAAATGCAGAAAAAATAACGAACATTATCCAAACTTTCATATTTTGAGTTTTCGCTAAAAAGCCCTTGATTATTTTATAAAAATTGGTTTTCGCCGAGGACTCATTTGCAAAGCATTTTTTAGGCCAGGAAGACCTTATCCAATTTTTTTTCCAATTTGACCCCTAAGACGTTACTATTAAGGCCTAAGACTTTCAAGTTTACACAATAAGACCCTAATGAACAACTTTGAAGTTTTGAGTTTTTGTAAAAAAGGACCCGAACTTTATGAAAATTGCAAAACCATTTCGGTAACCGAAACTGGAAATTTTTGGATCAAGATACGGAATTCTGACGTCCTCATCATAAATCAATCGGACTATTCTAATCAAGATTAAATTGCATGAAAATTTGAGGTTTTGTAGATGAAGATGTGTTCTGCAACTTCCATGAAGGACGTTTTTCCAAATGACAAGCACAAAAATTTATAAAAAACAGAGAACATGCAAAGGTCAGTCTGAAACTGATGATGAGAGAAAACGTGATTTATGATACCGATCGTACTGCCCTAATCAACTTGGAATTTTATGAAATTTTTATGCTAGGTGGATCGAAATGTGTTCTACGACTTTCATAAGGAAGTTTCTTCATATAATGAGCATAGAAAATTAGAAATATCGTGGAATCGAGCAAGGTCATTCGGAATAGCAAAAGAACATATCAGGAGATAAACATTCCAGATTCTAGCCTAAGATTACGAAGAGTTTTTCACCTAGCAAATGACGTCGGTTTCACACACGCGACCTATCAAAGCGAAGCTTAGGAAGTCTAGATCAAATTTCTAGTTGAAAATTTTTCAGATTTTGACATCTTCGAGCTCAAATCAACAATGGAAGCCTACTGACTTTTCAGTATACGAAAATCACAGAACATGCCGTAAGTATGCATACCTTGTTCGATAAGCTAGATATGCTTGCACGAGCTATCCGGCCACTGTATTCAGTTCGATAACACCATGGAGTAGCCTCGAAAAGCTCAACGGATCACTGAAGATGAGTGTTCGATAAACTCGATTGAACAATCAATAGAAAATCAGATGAAAATGAGTGTTCCGGTGGCCTTTTGGATGAACTCCAGCCACCATGACTTCATGGACAAGCTGAGGAACACCTTTGAGGGCCACTGGATTGCTGGAATCGCCGGGAATACTGACTGGACAGCAGACCAGCAGAAACGCCGGAAGGAAAATGCGCCGGATCAGGGTGGTCTGGCCATGGGAGTCGTCGGCTTGACTTGCGACCAGCTAGGGGAGAGAGTGAAGAAGGCCAGAGTGACTACCAGAGGGAGGCCGACAAGTGGCCAAACCGGGCGATGGAGCTCCGGCCACGCATGAGAGAGAGAGAGAGAGAGAGAGAGAGAGAGAGAGAGAGTTGAATTCAAATGGGCCCCCCTAATTTTTGGAGGGAAATTTATATATAAATCCTCTCTAGTTTGAATCTTGACTCTTCGATGCATCAAATGAATGAGATTAAACTCTTAATGGCCAAGCTAATTCCTTAAGGGCTAAGCAAAGCTCCCATTGGCTGAAATTCAATCACATGGATTGATGACATGGCATTGTGGAAGGCCAAACTTGAATACCAAATGAGCAGTTCAAATTTTTTGCTTAATCTCTAAGTAATTTCTCTAATTAGGGAAATCTTGTAATTTCATGTAGTGGCAAAATTGTAATTTCAAAATAAATGAGAGAATGGTTGGCCAAGGCTCGAGGTGGTCGGACCATGGCCGTAAGTGGCCATTTTCCGGCCATCCTCATCGGAATGGCAACTCGGGCTGATTGGACTGGTTGGGCCGATTCAAGCCGGCTTGGACTGGTTTGGCAGGTTCAATTGCAAAACATTTATGCAATTTCATTCAATTTGTTCTATTGGGGACCTAATTGCAAAGTATTTCTATCCAATTGTCAAAAAGTACAGATCAAATTGAAGTAACACAACTCAAATCCGATCAATTAAAGTCAATTAAATTCATTTCCGACATCTCAATTGGATGAATTATATCATGGGTGATGCCAATTTCATCTCAATTGCATTGTCTCACATAAATTGGGGCTTTTCAATCAATTGATGCAGTTTTCACAGGTTTTGTCCTCAATCGATAAAGTTGATTTCAATTGAGTGCAATTGATTTGAAAAGTAATCAGTTAACTCCATCAAATGGGTTTAAAACATCCTACAGAGCCCTAATTGACTTCAACATATTAGCTTGAGCTAAACCCCAAAAGGAAATTGGGGTTTAATCGTCAAATTGAAACTCAGTTCATCAAATTAAACCCTAGATAAGAGTGGGTCAAGTTGAATTACCTCAACTGGATCAATCTAGCTTGGTTTTGACTAGCTTAATTGATCAAATTGATTCAAATTCATGTGAATTTTTCAAAAATGATTTTGGATTTAAGTTGCATATAAGAAATTAAGTTCATCCGCAGCTTAATTGTGCAAATCATGAAGAACCGACCAAAACCCTAATTAGGGCTCAAATTTGGAGTTTTCACCCTTGGCTCGGAATTCTAAAATTGATTGGAAAATTGAATATAAGACAACCTCTGGATCAAATATCGTGAATGAGACTATCTTAAAAAATGACTAGAAATTAAATAATTTTATTTTTGAACGATTTGAACCAAATTTCGCAAATTGCAGAAAAGTTGATTCTAAATAGATTTTTGTAAAATTGATGATGCTAAAGTGAAATAAAGGTAAAAAGGAGTTGATTTAGGGGTTTTGAATTTTTTCAATTTTTTTGGATAAAAGGTTAACATTTTGGTGATTAGCCACTAAAATGTCAATTAAAGGGTCAAACTATGAATTTTTTGAAAATTGACAATGCAAAAGTGAAATTGACACCATTTTGGGGTTTTCTATGCAAAAAACCAAATTTTGACTTAGGGTTGACTTTCGGTCAAACTTTGACCGAAAGTCAATTTAAAAGTCAACGCTTTGACTTTTTGAAATTAAAGTGCAAAAAGCTGTAAAATGAATGGTTAATGCTAATTCAAATGCTTAATGACTCTATTTGGTTGAGAAACGGTTCTGTCGCGATTAGAAATCATAATCTTAATATTTTTACCTCTATGACGCGTCGGCTAAAAATCAGGCGTCAATAACGGCCACTCTTGAACAAGGGCTCCTATGACCTTTCGATGTCAAGCATCCACCATCTTAATTTGATCATGCACAATTTTTCCTTGCCATGTTCAATCAACTCGATTTTTGTATTACGGAAAGCTTATCATTCGAACTTTTCAAAATATGATGTTGAAGAAAATTTACTTGGTACAATCTTTTGAAAATATAGCTAAAGAGCACTCATGAAGAAAAGTAGTATATTTTTCTCGTTTTAATTTTTATTAACACGGTTCTTGACTCACTAGAAAGCATGTGCGTAATTTTTGTAGTTAAAATTAAGAATCAACCTTACAAAAAAATTAGTAGACCCAATTTTTTTCGGGCAACATTCAATTGATGCAATTTTTGCATTTACGGAAAGGTTATCTTCAAAATTTTCAAAATAAGGTTTATTTGAAAGTT
Source organism: Syzygium jambos (assembly GCA_031216235.1). NCBI lineage: Eukaryota > Viridiplantae > Streptophyta > Magnoliopsida > Myrtales > Myrtaceae > Syzygium > Syzygium jambos. Next base: position 17,080,481 of record CM062229.1, read on the forward strand.
TAATTGCTATAATAGTTTTGGAAAATAGACCTACAATATACTCAAGGATAAAAGTGAGGATTTTTTATTTGTTTTAAAAAATCTTGTTAACACAGTTATTGACTTACTAGAAAGCACGCACATAATTTTCAAACCATTTATATATCGTCCCAGTGATGATAGCTTTTTTATTGATCTCTGATGTTTGTCTTCTGGTACCACACAATCAAATTGGTCGTTTTAGGCGCCAAGCAATGAAGGTAGACTTGTTGTGTATTATTTTATGCATCTCACGAGAACATCATCCATACGGTGAACTTCTAGAACGTGATATCAACATAAGGAAGAACAAAGTGGACCTGTCCTTGGTGCAATCCGTACCTAAAGCCCTGATCTTATATCACCTTTGCCTTCGGGATTGAGACAAGCCCTGATCTTATATCACCTTTGCCAGCTTGGGCACTTTTGGCAAGCAAACTATCTTTGAGTATCTTTATTACATATGAACCCAGATGAGAATTTAAGTATCTCAAGATGATGAAGAGCATTTCTTTCTTTATTATAAACACTTTTATCCCTTGCATTGTAAATTATTTCACAAACCCAGTTGGTGATCATACCCCACATTGGGGCAAGGCAATCACACTGCCATAATTGAGATAGTGTGTTTGGAACATCGATCGATGACGAGGACCCCAAAAGTACAAAATGCCGAGTTGTTAGAGTCTAGCTAGTCCATGAGAGAGCTAAAAAAATGTGTGGAAGAAAATGAGGAAAAATTTTGTTGGGGCCGATGACCCAAATTTGCGAAGATACTGTACCTAGTGGAGCAGTGCTCGTCTCACGAGTTTGAAAAGTCAATGTCAAACTCTCATGGCCAATGAAGCATCTACATGAGAAAACAAACCCTGACGAAGATAAAGACAAGAGACAATCCCAAGATGATCACCAACTTTTACACCTCTTCGATGAAAAATCTTTGAGCCTAACAAATTGTTTTGTTTCTCAACCCATTATTGAGTCTTGGTTACATCCCTCATAAAGTCTCTTTAGATTAGAGCACTTGGATTAACATAGGAATTCACATGTTAATAAGTTTCGCCAGAAGAAATGCGAGCAAAATTGTTTTAATCTCATTCGGCAGGGTTCTTGACTTGTAAACTCGACGGAGATGATGTGTGACATTCTGAAATTCGACTTGTTTTTCGGGGTTTATAAAATGATTGTACCTTCAATGCACTTTAGTTAAATCTCACTCGGAATTGATCATTCTCGAGAAGACTAACCATTGGGGAATGACTAACTAGGAATTAAGTACGTGGATCTAAGAACTTGATCGTGAATCGACACTTCGACCATAATGATCGACGAGGAGATATTTTGGGCCATTATAGACCAATCCAAGGATGGTTATGGAACGATTCGCAAATGTTGTATAATTGGATTGTAGGTGAATCCGCTTGACAATTGTATGAATTTCGAACAATCCTAAACCTAATCCAAACGATCACGTCAATTGGAACTAGTAATTGACCCTTGCAATTACATGGCAATCAACGTCGACATGGCTTAAGTAAACTTAGATGTGGCCCGATATCGAATCGATCACGAGTCGATACGCATAACTCCTAAAAGCCGTTTGTTTGTTTGAGATACATTAAAGTTGCATTTAATTGAATTTGACCATTAGTTGAAATCCGGACTTGGGAATCGAATTTCTCGAAAGCCATGACTAATTCATTAGACGACGTCGCATTTGGCGTGGCTAACCTTAGGGCCACTCGGATTTGTCGAAAAAGTGAAATTTGGATCGGGAGTGAAAAATGACCATTTTACTCGTGGGATTATTTGAATTCATTTGAAAGGTTGAAAGCAATTTGGACATATGGGCTTTCCCTCCTTTGGCCGAAAATCTTGGACCAATCTGCCCCTCCCCATCTTGTCTTTTTATTTTGATTGCCATTTAGGAATTTTGGGAAATATTGGAAAGGAAAATTAGGGGCTCTTGGATCTTGGCATGGGGAAGAGGGTGGAATATGAGCCTTGGATGTGTGAGTGGGGTGGGTGATGGGGTTTTTAGTGGGGTTAGTGGAAAAATCTGATCAAGTCTTCTCTCTCTCTCTCTCATTCATTCTCTCTCTCTCACTCTCCCCTCCATTTTTGGCCAAAGCTCCCTCTCCCCCTCACCTTGCTCGACCAGTAGCTGTTTTAGCCACCGTGATGCTGCTGTGAAGCTGCCAAAATAGCCACCAGTCGCTGGTTATTCTGTACACCACCACCACTCTCTTTTTTTCCTCTCTTTCCTTGCCGTTTTCTGGCCTCACTAGCCACCACTGAAGTCAACACCATCCCTCACCGTGACCACCAGCTTGTGCTCGCCTTAGCCGTGAACCGCCCTGACCGGAGCCATCGCCGTCCTTCCCGTCTGGCCACCGGAACGGCAGCTGCTTGCTGGGATGATCTTGCTAATCTCAAGCTTAGGTTCCTAGTAAGTGGCTTCCTAACCCTTGCTAGGATGATCTTGCTGGGTGCGCATGGAATGCATTCCGAAATAAAAATTCTGTTCCGGAATGCATTCCGGAACAGAATGGCGTTTTGTTAAAAAATTTCTAGATTGCATTCTGGAGCGATTTTTGAATTCTGGAATAAAAATGCGTTTGTTAAAAATACTTGATTCCCGAATACATTCTTGATTCCAGAATGAGTTTTTGGCAAGAAAAAGAGGAGCTACTTTTTGTAACTTCTTGATTCCGGAATGCATTCTCCCTATTTTTTCACAATTTTTTTTTTCAGAAAATGCATAAAAATTGAAAAATTCTAGAAAAATTCATAAAAATTTCCAAAAAATAAAAGAAAGTCAGATTTCGGGAAAATATGAAATTTGGTGAATTTTTTAAAAAAATAAAAAAATTTCAAAACTTCACAGAATAGCTTAAAACACATGTTGCCACCCACTTTGAGTGAAATTTAAATTTCTTGATGTGCCCAAAAAAAATCAAAAATTTCAAAACTTCACAAAATGACTTAAAATACCCGTGGCCACCTACTTTGAGTGAAATTTAAATTTTTTTAAGTGCCTAAAAAAATAAAAATAATAATAAAATAAAAATTTTCAAAACTTCATAAAATGGCTTAAAATACCTGTAGCCACCCACTTTGAGTGAAATTTAAATTTTTTGATGTGCCCAAAAATAATAAAAAATTTTAAAACTTCACAAAATGGCTTAGAATACTTGTAGCCACCCACTTTGAGTAAAATTTAAATTTTTTGAGGTGCCCAAAAAAATAAAAATAATTCAAAAATTCACAAAATGGCTTAGAATACCTGTGGCCACCCACTTTGAGTGAAATTTAAATATTTTTAGGTGCCCAAAAAATTTTTTAAAAATAAAAAATTTAAAAACTTTACAGAATGGCTTATAATGCTTGTGGCTATCCACTTTGAATAAAATTTAAATTTTTTTAGGTGCAAAAAAATCAACAAATCAAAATAGATTTCTGTTCCGGAAATTAATTTCGGGAACAGAATTAGTCATGTTTTACCAAACAGATTTCTCCTCCAGAAATCAATTTTTGCTAAGAATTGGAGCAGAATGGTTACCATTCGCACCCTATGTGTCTGTGTTTTGTTATTTTTGTGGAGATCAATGTGAACCGAATTTGAGGAAGTGTTCCTCATGGAAGTCGACCCTAACATCTTGAAGTATGTCATACGTTAAATCTGGAATTTTTGGAGACATTTTTGGGGTATTCGGAAGTCCATTTTCTGACCGTCACCACTCTACTGGATTTACTGTTCACCCGACCGGCATGTCTTTCTAAATTTTTATAAAATTTTCCAGAACCCTTTTCAACAAACTTCCTTCATGAAAGTTGTCAATGACAATTGTTTCTATGACATATAAAAATTTCAAGGTTTTTCAAGGTGATTTGGATATTGATTGAAAGGATTTCTAGGGCCAAATGGTCTGCCCGGATGGGCTAATTTTCTATCTGACTTTAGGTGACAAAAAGAACAGTTTACAGTTGGAATTGGACTTTGTGTCCCCATAAAAAATGTTTATCAAGATATTTTCAATGACATATTTAAAATTCTTAATTTTTGGAGTTGAATTACTATTTATTTCAAAAGAGTTTCGATAACTGTACAATTGCCAATTTTGAGCCCGATTCTGTGCAAATTTGGTTTCTCTCTCTTGGGAACCTTTCGATGTGGTTGTTGCACATGAGGGAGTGACTAATTGTGAATGTGTGTTCATGGATTTAATTAGTGGAACCGTGGATGATTTAGTGGGCGTGTAAATTAATTTGCATTGCTGGTGATTGAGAACATTCGAGTGATATTCGAGCATGTGAATGACATGGAATTGAATGGGTCATGTGGCGTGTGTGATTACCTAAGTGCCCTGATGCGTCTTTACGCGGGGAAAAGATAATAAATTATGTGACGGAGTATACGTGTGATCACTTAAGCCTTGATGTGTCTTTACGCGAGGATTGAATCGGTCATGAGGCGTGTTACGTGGGATGATGCCCGATTAAGCTGGAAGACCGCCAGCCTGATGCATTTTACGTGGGTTGCGCCATGGGCCTGATGCATGTTATGCGGATTGTGAATAATCTGAACGGAAGAGCGGGTGTGTGTTGTGCATTGGTGTATGCAGTGTATCGAGATTGAGATGTGATCATGTTCGGATCATTGCTAGCACACGTGCATGTGTAAGTCGTATCCAGAATTGTACATGTCCGTGAGTTATTGCTGCATTATTACGATTTGACTAATATGTAGGGCTTGTGCATGTTCCGAGATGAGGTAGGAATGTTTGTGTTTGTCACGGCATGTTGATTGTTTGAATCTCGTGCTTAGACTTGTCCGGGAGTATGCGTTGGCCTATGCAGGGCTTAGGTTGTTTACTTATTGAGACTTCACTACAAAAAAACTGGATTTTTGCCACGAAAATTTGCGACGAAAAAATTTTCGTTACAAATTTGCGACAAATTTTCCAACGAAAAGTAAAATTCGTTGGAAATTTCCAACGAAAAAATTTTCGTCTCAAATTCGTTGGAAATTTCCAACAAAAAAATTTTCGTCGCAAAATTCGTTGGAAATTTCCAACGAATTTTCCCACGAATTTCAATTTTCCAGGCAATTATTTCACTGTGTACATTTTTCTTTGGAAAATTCGTTGGAAATTTCCAACGAAATCAAAAAAACCCGGTATTGTTCGGCATTTTTTATATTCGTTGGAAAATTCGTTGGAAATTTTCAATAAATTTTCCAACGAATTTCAATTTTTCGGGCAATTATTTCTGTGTGTACAATTTTCGTTGGAAAATTCGTTGGAAATTTCCAACGAATTTTCCAACGAATTAAAAAAAACCCGGTACTGTTCGGCATTTTTTATATTCGTTGGAAATTTCCAACGAATTTTTCAACGAATTTCAATTTTCCAGGCAATTATTTCAGTGTATACAATTTTCGTTGGAAAATTCGTTGGAAATTTCCAACGAATTAAACCCAGTACTGTTTGGCATTTTTGATATTCGTTGGAAAATTCGTTGGAAATTTCCAACGAAATTTCCAACGAATTTCAATTTTCCGGGCAATTATTTCAGTGTATACAATTTTCGTTGAAAAATTCGTTGGAAATTTCCAACGAATTTTCCAACGAATTCCAAAAAAACCCGGTACTATTCGGCATTTTTTATATTCGTTGGAAATTTCCAACGAATTTTCCAACGAATTTCAATTTTCCGGCAATTACTTCAGTGTGTACAATTTTCGTTGGAAAATTCGTTGAAAATTTCCAACGAATTTTCCAACGAATTTCAATTTTCCGGGCAATTATTTTAGTGTGTACAATTTTCGTTGCAAAATTCGTGAGAAATTTTCCACGAATTTTGCAACGAAAACCCTACTTCTTCCTTATTCAATATTTTTGCGCTCGTTATTCCCACAACTCTCAATTTCCACGTTCATTCTCTCTCTCTCTCTCTCTCTCTCTCTCCTTCGCCTTCGCCTTCACCTTCTCCCTCCGTCTCCCCCTCCGCCTCCCCCTCCGCCTCCTCCGTCGCCGCCCCCCCTCCTCCTTTGGCTCCGGCTCCGGCTCCGACGCCATGGACACCAAGCCTCCGATGCCCCCGACGCCCTCGATGCCACCAAGCCTTGTTGCCGGCGAGGGTCGAGCTCGCCGACCATGGCGAGCTTGACCCTCGCCATGGCCGACGAGGCTAGGAGACGACGACGGACTTGATGGGCGGCGGCCCCGAAGCCTGCTCCCGCCCCTACTGCTGCTGCTGCTTCTTCTTCATCTTCTTGTTCTTCGGCGCAACAGCCTCGCTGGGCCATGGCGAGGGCCGAGCTCGCCATGGCCAGCGACGAGGCTGGCCCTCGCCGGAGGCGAGGGCTATTTTTCGACCAAAAAAAATTTTTTTTTAGACCAAAAAAAAATTTGTAGTTTCCAACGAAAAAAATTCGTCGAAAAAAAAAATTCGTTTCCAACGAATTTAGCCACGAGTTTTCCAACGAATTTTCCAACGAAAAAAAATTCGTCGCAAATTTTCAACGAAAATTGAAATTTTTCGTTGGAAAAATTTGCGACGACTTATTACCAACGAATTTTTTTTCGTTGGAAAATTCGTTGGAAATTCGTTTTCCAACGAATTTTTCCAAATTTTTCGTTGGAAATTTCGTCGGAAAAAACATGTTTTTTTGTAGTGCTTGTTCTCATAGTTGATTATAAACCTTTTAGACCCCCAAGCCTCATGACGTTATGGAAGAACCGGGGATACCGCCAGAGTACCATGGGGATTGAAGATAGGTTTAATGCTCCCATCTGTTGTGTGCTCCGTTCGATAATGAAGTTAGGCTAACCCAACCATCTTATCCTTTTTTATGAACGTGGTTTGATGTTAGTGGCCTAGTGTAAGGTTGTGTAAATAAATGTTGCAAGTATGCCAAGTGCATGAACATGTTTGTTGTTATGTGTTCAAGCGAGTTCCCTACTATCCCGTATAATTAAATTGTTGTATAGGGTGTTTGATTTTGTTTCCGCTGGTGCATGATCATTAGTGTTTCTTTGGGTCAATGATGAGTCCTGGGACGTCGCACTATTATCAACCTTAGTGGGATGTTACGCACACATCGGGTTCGGGGCGTGACATGATGAGATGAAAATATTCCTTTCAAGCCATGAATTGAATTATTTTTTGTTTAGCCGTTGACCAAGCCTACGTTACGGTCCCATCCTCTCAGATTGATAAAGTCGTACCACTCAAGAGAATACTTGCACCATTGTCAGAATGATGATAGGTAAAGATTGTGTGATTCTCATATTCTTGTATCGATGGATGGTACAAAATAGTTTTTCTAAATGAGAGTGAATTAAAAGTCATTTCTTACTCAAAGTCTCTCATTTAGCATTTTCAAGAAAATCCCCTTTATATATGAAAATTGTCTTGACGACGATTCTCCCCAATGGAAATTCGATGATGCGAACTTGGTAAAACTATCATAAGACCGAAAGGAATGAATCTTGAAATATGCATTAATTGCCTATCTTTTTAACCAATGCATATTGCCTCTGATCATGCTTCACAGGAGGATTATTCTTGGACCAAGAAATTCCTTGACACCCATGCGCATACGTTGCCAGAAGCCTCAACTTGTCTGATATCCTTGAATGTCCAAAGTGCAATCCGAATATTTCATATAAACTCTCCCCCTCCCTTGAGTATTTGAAGTGTAACCTAGGTATCTTGTGAAAGCTTTCTGCAAATGTCCAAAGTATAAGGTTGCGTTTGGTCGTCGGGATAAAAATCAGGATATGATATGTTTTATCCTATCCTGGACCTATCTTGTGTTTGGTAACTGTCCGGGATAGGATAAGGTCGGCTATAAGGGGATACAGCCTGGATAAAAAAATCCGAGGGAGGGTGGGATAGGATTGGATAGGATTTCTTTTATCCGTTATATAAAAAATATTTTCAAAAAACCCTACGCTCTCCTTTTTCTTCTCACCCGTTCACCCACGCGACTCTTCTATAGTGAAGTTGAAGCGTTTTTCTCAGTAGCTCTCCGATTCACGTCGAAGCTTTACGGAAGCAGTGAAAGAGTTGAAGCATCATATTTTTCGGATTCGTGAAGGTAAATAATCATGTTCTCTCTCACTAATATGAATTCTAAAGTAGGCTCGAGGTTGGCTGTAGATTGTTTTCCAAGATGTTTCAGGCTTACGTAGGTCATAATTGCGATTCCATTGGCTTTTATTGGGGCCCTTGTTCTTCGAAGTGAGATTTTAGTAGTGGTTCCATTGGCTTTTTTGCTAGTTGATTGGAGAACTTGTCCTTGGAAGTGAAATTTTACTAGTTAGAATTGCGATTCCGTTGGCTTTTTTGCTAGGTGATTGGAGAACTTGCATTTCTGGGACCTTTTTTTATAGTTGGAAAAGAATGAAAAATTGGAGAGCAATAATTGCAATTCCATTGCCTTTTTTGCTGGTTGATTGGAGCCCTTGTTCTTCGAAGTGAAATTTTAGTAGTAAGAATTGCGGTTCCATTAGCTTTTTTGCTGGTTGATTGGAGAACTTGTCCTTGGAAGCGAAATTTTATTAGTTAGAATTGCCATTCCATTGGCGTTTTTACTAATTGATTGGAGAACTTGTATTTCTGGGACCTTTTCTCATAGTGGAAAAGATGAAAAATTGGAGAGCAGTATATCCATGACCCACGTTACTGTTGTAGAGGACGACAATTCAACTGTTGATGGGCTGGAGGATTTTTAATTTCTTCTGATTACAAATGTCTTTGAATAACTATCCATGATGGGTTTTCTATCATCTATTGCATATGTAATCTTACAAAAGTGAATTGTGCGTCACTATATTTTTTGGTCGGATCTTGCTTCCAACAATTTTTTGTTGATTCTTGGATGGTTCTTAGTTGACAAAAGGTCCTTCAGATAAAAAATACAAAAGCACGATGACTAGGTATAGGAATTGAATAAGCATTGATGGATGTCTCCATGTCATATGTGTAGTGTAATGTATGTGTCGGTATATTGATGTTTTGTCTTCATTGGCGATTGGTGTCTCAAAGCTTTGGGGTTTCTTTTGCGTTGGAAATACAAGATAGAGATTTCAAATTTTTGCAGCGATTTTTTTGGTTTCAAATTGAATTAATGAGAAGATCAGTGCTTATTTGTTTACTATAATGTGGCTTTGAGAATGATGTTAATTATTCAAAAGGAATCTTTGGGGTTGCAAAGCAAAAGAGTAGAAGATACAAAATTGAGAAATTGGGGCTGCCTGTCGTGTTGTCTTTTTTCTTTGTGTTTGTGTATTTTAACTTTAGTTTGTTTCCTTTGCATTTGTGTATAGCAAAAGAGTAGAAGATACAAAATTGGGGTTGCATAGCTCGTATTAACTTTAGTTTGTTTCCTTTGCATTTGTGTATTTCTAGCAATAATCATAGATTGATTTGGATATATTCTAAGAAAATCTGTTGATTTGAAAAAGTTATTATTTTTTATTTTACTATTATCTAACCTGTCAGTTTGTATTTGCATAATGTTATTGTTTTTTTTCCTTATTAGAAATGGATCATGATGATAGAGAGGAAATTTTTAGCATTTTGATATTAGAGGAGATGGACCTACATATGTTGCTTCTGTGTATGATGTATATGATTGTGGTGTCCACTACTGCAGAAAGGCACTACCATAAGCATATATTGAAGGTCGCACATTTGTTAGAAGCCAAGCTCTATTAGATCACCTTAACCGCCTTATTAATAGCAGTGACTTGAATTGTGTGAAACAGCTTAGGATGGATAGACGTATATTTACTTTACTATACAAGTTGGCACGTACAATTGGTGAGTTAAAAGAAGATGGATTTGTAACTATAGAAGAACAAATGGCAATGTTCCTACATATACTTGCCCATCATGTAAAAAATCGGGTCATCAAGTTTAGATTTATGAGGTCCAGGACAATAAGTAGGTATTTTAACTTAGCTTTGAGTGCGGTGATTAGAATGCATGGTTTGCTTCTTGTCTCACTTGAACTAGTTCCAAAGGAATGTACTAACGAGAAATGGAAATGGTTTAAGGTATGTTTGCTATGCTATTACATGGATTAATTTAATACTTTAAGGATAAGGTTATTTCATTAATTTCATATTTCTAGGGTTGCTTAGGAGCATTAGATGGCACATACATTAGGGTACGTGTTCCGGAGGTTGATAAACCAAGGTACCGAAATAGAAAGGGTGAGGTATCGACCAATGTGTTAGGAGTTTGCTCACGTGACATGAGATTCATTCATGTTTTACTTGGATGGGAAGGCTCAGTAGCGGATTCTAGAGTACTTTGAGATGCTTTAGTTAAACCCAACGGTCTAAAGATTCCTGTTGGTAAGATAAGCCTTTATCAATATGTTGCATTCTTTGTCATGTAGGTTTTAATGATTCTAAGACAATTAATAATGTTATCATTTGTTATTAGGTAATTTTTATATTGTAGATGCTGGATACACAAATGGGGATGGCTTTCTTGCTCCTTATAGAGGTACTCGATACCTCCTATCCGAGTGGACAGAAGGTTGTACGCCAAATTCCCCTTAGGAGTACTTCAACATGAAGCATTCTCAAGCTAGAAATGTCCTAGAAAGATGCTTCGATCGACTTAAGTTACGATGGGCTATTCTTAGGAGTCCATTTTTTTATCCAATTAGAACGCAAGGTCGAATAATCATAGCTTGTTGCCTTATACACAACTTGATAAGAAGAGAAATGGTTGTTGATCCGATTGAGGCACAATTAGATGAAGTTGCTAACATCATTGAAGATGTGGAAACAATTGATGTTGTTGAGCCGTTGGATCATTGGACAACATGGAGGCAAAATTTGGTAGTATAGATGTTTAATGAATGGAATGCAAGTCGAGGACATGGAGGAGACGCATGATTTGACATTATTTAAAAAAATCATTTACTTCTCATTGTTGCAAGACTCGTGTTGTAAGATTTTTTTTTTCCATTTCTATTAGACATGTGTAATATGGTGCTGGTTTGTCATTATTGAGACATTTCTTATGCAATGTTTGAATTATGGCTTTATCATTTCAAATTTTTGGCACTACACTGTCTCTATAATTAAATTTTCGGCAAAAGTACACCACAAGTGCCATAACTTGTGTACGGCGCTCACTTTAGTGCCATAACTTTTTTTTGGATCGCTTTAGTGCTAAAATTTTTGAAAAAAGATCACTTAAGTGCCAACTCCGGTGCCGTACACAATTTTTCGCCGGAAATCTGATGTGGCATTTTTTTTATTAATTTCTGAAGCTGACGTGGCTCGCCGGAGTCTCGCCGGAGATTGGCACTTAAGTGATCGTTTTTCAAAAATTTTAGCACTTAAATGATCGTTTTTAAAAAATTTTAGCACTTAAGTGATCGTTTTTCAAAAATTTTAGCACTAAAGTGATCCAAAAAAAAGTTATGACACTTAAGTGATCGTTTTTCCTCCGACTTGGCACCAAAGTGATCCGAAAAAAAGTTATGGCACCAAAGTGAGCGCCGTACACAAGTTATGGCACTTATAGTGTCCTTTTGCCTTAAATTTTCTCTACTGCACTATCCTCTATCATTAAATTTTCTAAAATTAAATGAGATGTTTAGGAATGGAAGGTAGCAATTTCAGTCAAACTCAAGGAAGGGGAACAAAGAGAGACCGACGTTTATGGACAATAGATGAAGAAAATTCACTTCTAGATGGTCTTGAAGAACTAGTTACACAAGGAATGAAAGCCAACAACGGCTTCAAGAGTGGTTACATGACTATGTTAGAGAAATGGTTTGGAGAAAAGTTCCTTGGTTCTGGCATCAAGGGTAATCCTCATATAGAGTCGAAGATGAAAAACTTGAGAAAGTTGTACAATCAGATATATGACTTGAAGGATCAAAGTGGCTTTGGGTGAGATCATGAAAAGCATTGTGTTGATATTCATTCGGAGGATAGTTGGCAAAAATATTGCAACGTTTGTGTCACTTCTCATTTTTTTTCTTCTTTACTACATGTTTCTTTTTTAACAAAACATTATATTTTCTTTGTAGACCTTTCCGGGAGTTGTTTCTTTGGGAGGGAAGTCCTTCTCCCATTATGATCAACTAACAACCATATTTGGAAAAGACAGTGTCAAGGGAAATCTTAGCGAAGACCCTTCAGAAGCTCACGCGACTGTAGATAATGAAGAAGGTGAGAATCATGATGGTGTGGCAACTAATGGTGTAAGTCAAAACTTGCCACCACAATCATCTTCTTATACACAAAATGTTTCTGATCCTTCGAGAAGAAAAAGGGCTAAAGCAAGTGATAAATGGCCTACTGGATTAGTTGAGATTGCAGGCACTTTTGGCTCTTTCTTGCAAAAAACTAACGAGAGGATGGAGAGGATTGCTAGCCACATCGGACATGCTAAAGATTTGGATAATGATAAGAGAAAAATTAACGAGGAACTTCTTCAATGTCTCTAGGTACTATGGATAGAATAAAACTATGCAGAAAAATTGTGAAGGATCCTAAGAATATTCATCCTTTTTTTGGATTTCAAGGAGACGACAGGAAGACATTTGTCGAATTGCTTCTCCAAGAGATGATAGAAGAGAATGAGTAATGTTCTTGGAGTAATGAGTCGCGATGGATTTGTGCGAGTTGAAAGGGGAAAGTTGTACCTAATTTTGTTTATAAGTAATAAGTCTCTCGTGTAGTCCCTTTGTTGATTTATGACAATTAACAATATTGAGCAATGTTCTTTTTGCTATTTATTGGAATCACATGTTTTTTGAAGATGTTATTTCTTGTGTAGTCCCTCTATAGTCATATTGAGTCTTGCTCAGGACCTTCAGGTATATGATGCATCCTCAACTTAATAGTGTCTTGCTTTTATTCTGTTGAAGTTTGTCTCATATGGTGGTCAAATTCAATATAATGAAACAAACTTTTCTAGTGATTCATCTTGAATTTATGAAGGAGTGCTCTCTTGATGTTTAGTCCTCATGCCTTTTCTGGTGATGCTTTTGTTGCTTTTCGGAAGAGACTTTTCTTCCAAAAAATCTTAAGACCATGTCTCATGACTATACTCAAATCTTTTGGTTACTTTTCCGTGTGCAAGTTACTGTGAACATTACATATATAATCTAAATGTCAAATATTTTTCATATCTCTAATGCTCTCACGTTAGTCTTAATTGACCCATCTCATATTAGCATGCGCGATGTCACTTTTAAAAGGAAAAAGAGACTGATGTACATAATTCAACAAAGTCAAGTTGATTACCGCAATGATAAATAGAACATCACGTTTGCAGATATTTCTTACGTCAATCATGATTTGATTGTTTCACTTGTCTAGAGACCCCGTGGGGAAATTTTGAAGCTATCTTCATTTAAATTCAGGCATTTCCTTTTGCTTTGGTCCTTTATGCATATTGCATACAATGCGAATAATAGATTGATTTTGTGAGATTTTGTGAAAATCTGTCGATTTGAAAAAGATATATTGTTTTGGATGATTTTGCTATAATCTAATATGTCAGTTTATAATTGCCTAATGTTTTTGTTTTTTTAAGTATAATTATGCATAAGAATATCCGACTTTAAATCCGCTATTTACCAAAAACTAGATAGGATAGGATATGAGAATATCCGAATTTAAATCCGCAGTTCACCAAACAGTGAATAGAATATGAAGAAGTCCAGGGATTTCTTATTATATCCTATCCAATCTTATCTTTTTTAAAAATCCGGACGACCAAATGCAGCCTAAGGGTCAACCTTTGGCCCTCTTTGCCAACAATATTGTTCGCTTTAGGCTATAGCCCGCACGATTTTATTCCTCTGGGCTTCACCCAGAAAAGGCCTCGTTGGCAGTTAAGACTGGTGCTACTCCTTATATAGCACATCACCTCACTGTCCTCAGGCGATGTGGGATTCGGTTCATTTCTATCCCCTTCACCATGCTCGAGGTGGAGCCACACTCTTACCCCTCGTAGGACTGGATTGTTACAGGCCCATCAGCTTCTGCTTGGTTCATCCTCGAACCATACACTTTCCGACTAGGCTTAGCTCTTATACCATTGTAAGGGCCGACCTCTGACCCCATGTTGACACCTAAATTTTGCTTAATCAATTAGGGTTTTATTGCGTAAAAAATTAGGGCTTAATTTTTAACCCCTAGAAAAATGGATTTCATTAAATTGCGTGGCACATAGACTTTAGGTGCATTCATAAAGTATATTAGAACATGCTCTCTTGGTTTAAATTCAAAAAAAATTCGTAAAAAAAAAATTAATTAATTAATTAATTAAAATTAAAAAAAAAAGGGGGAGAAAGGCCAGCGTTGAATCAGTCAACGCTGGCCCACTTCTCTGCCCCCCGCTTGCGTGAAAAAGGAATGAGGAAGACGAAGCAGAGGAAGCGGAGCAGAAAGAGAACGCGAAAGCTAGAAGCCGGTGGAGACAAACGGGGACGCGCTTTGCACGAGGAGGCCGAAGCTGCGAGGCCCGAAGCAGAAGAACGGGGGCTCATCGAGGAAGGCGCAGTCCTTCCGATCTACGTTGAGCGGATTTGGAGCCGTTTTAGCTAAATATGGACAAATCTTGGTCCCGAGGAGAAGATTGGCCGCAGGCGCATGATGAAACGGGAGAGAACGCTCTGATCGAGGACGTCTTCGAGCTCGAAATGGTAGGCGAGCGTCGCCGAGGGAAGTGGAGAAGAGGATAGCCTCCTCCTTCTCTGGTCTTTAAAGAGAGCGAGAGAAACAGAGAGGAGGGGAGAGCGAGAGAAATCAGGGAGAGAGAGAGAGAGATCGGCCGCATCCTCCGGCACTTACTGTGTTGGTGTCCCGGCCGAGAATCCGCACACACTCTTCCTTCTCCAGCACCGATTTTTGGTAAGTTTAGGTCCGAGTTTTTGCCGGTTTGCGGTCGGTTTCCCGAGGATCCCGGCTTGTAGGCGTGCGAGGCGAACGGATGTCGTCCGATCTATCTCGTTCGCACTCCATTTGCCACCGCCGAGTCGGGTAGGGAGCGTCGCAAGGAACCACCACCCCTGTTCTTTCCATGCCCTGTTTCCGGACTCACTGGCCGGAGCTCGCGGCCGGCCTGGCTGGCTCGAGTTCCAGCCTGTGATGCCTCGTATTTGCCCCCGCTTCTTCGTGTGTTCTGTGTTGAGGGTCACGGTCTCGTTTGAGTCCCAATCGAGCCAGAAATCCTTAAGTTTTTGTTGCGCGCACTCCCACTGTTTGACGATATACCTGAGTTAGATCTGAAAATTTTCCTCCGAGCTTGGGCCGTTTCTTTTCTGTTCGTCGGTCGTGGTGTCGGTCGCCGAGGAGATGGTGTTCGCGAGACGTCATGGCCGATGTTTGAGGCCTTAGCGAGTGGCGGACGTGGCCGGAGGTGGAGGTCCGACCACCGTTTGTTTTCCCGGCCGGGCGGAAGGACGTGCCCGAGCCGGACGCGGTTGGAGAGGTGGCCGGCCAGACGAGGCGCCAGGTTGTCTGGTTCAACGGCGGGCAGCCGAGGCGTCGCGGCATCGGGGCGACGGCGGATGGCCGCGGCAGGCGCGGCGAAGGCGAGGCCGCAGGCTCGGCGAGTCGAGCCCGCGGCAACGCGGGCGGTGGAGCAGCGCGTGCGGTCGTGGCAGGTGGGGCGCCGTGAGCAGCGAGCGCTAGCGTTCCAAGCGTGAGTCGGGTCGGCGGCCAGCGATCCGGGTCGGGCATGCGGGCGATCCGGGTAGGGTTTCTCTCGAACCGGGTCGTTCGAATGGGTCGAAACCGGGTAGGGTTTGATCCTAAGGCTTTGTTCAAATGGGCTAGAATAGGTGGTGGGCCGGCGAGTTTAGTGCTTAGGGCTTTTTGTTTTTCTAGTTGGGCTTTAGTTTGTTTTAAAAAAGGAGTTTCGGGTTGGGCCTTCCTTTTTTTAAAAAAAAAAAAATTTTACCGGGCTCAACATATGAGCCCGGTTCGGTCGTGGACCCGGGCCGGCGTGCCCGGGTCGGTCCCGATCCGGGTCGGATGTGGAGATCCGACCCGGATCCGGTTTCATATTATTTTAATATAAAAAAATTTTTAAAAAAAATTTTTAAAAAAGGGCTCGAATTTTATTTACTTTATTTATTTATCTAAAAAAATTCCAAAAAAAATTTTCAAAAAAAATTTCAAAAAAAAAATTCAAAAAATTCAAGAAAATTTCGAAAAATTTTAAAAAATTTAAATTTAAAATTAATTTTTTTAAAAAAATTATTAAAAATTTTAAAAAAAAAATCAAAAATCAGAATTTTCATTTGGGTCTTGGAATTGGGTTTTCTTGCCCTATTGTGTGATTAATGTCATATTTGATTGCACGTCACCTGGTTCACACACTTTGAATTGCGCGTTTAATTTAACCTCGCACATAGTTGAGTATGCATGTCTAGGCTTAGATATCGATTATTGCTTCCCTTAGCCTAGTTAGGAACTGAATTTTGAGGCTCCCGCTTAGTGAGGACACGTTAGGTTATGAATTGAACAAGATTAGGTACCGAAAGGGCACTAATTAGTCGATTAGTGTAATCAAGTCCCCGTACCCGTTGAATCTCTGGTTCGTACAAGTGAAGCTTTTCTCTCGTGCTTCGCTTAGGTGTCTAATCGACCTACCAAAAACTGATTAGTGGCGACTCCTAGTTAAAATCGGTTTGCGTGTTAATAACTTAAATTTAAGTCGCGAATTGGTATGGGTTTGGGAGAGCTCGAGTTAGGTTTAACTTAGTAATCCATTAACCAAACCCCGTAGGCGGCGGGGCCGTTTCGGGGAGGTTGTGACAGCTTGGCGACTCCACTGGGGACTTGAGGACTTAGGCCTAGTGTAGCTTGATTGCTTGTTAACTAATATGGTCTTGTGGCAGGGTGTTGTGAAGGCTAAGGTAGGTCTGCTAATGTTGTGTAAAATGTTCTTGCAGTTGGGAGTTATAAGGTGATGAGTGATTGTTAACCCCTTGTTTTGCAGGTTTGGGGTTTGGGAATGAATATTTATTTTTTTCGAAGTCTTAAAGCATTGTTTGCATATAAATCGTTGTGCATGCTTTAAATGTGTTAGCACTACACTGTCGCACGCACAACCATGCTGCTGGACCTGGGCCGCGATAGGATACTTTAGGATGGTGTTAAGAAAGATACAATCTCGAACGCGAGACTGCGATGTAGAGGTTGCCTTTCTTCTCCCCGAAAACTTCTTTCTTGGTGTTGTAAGTGTTTATCCTTATCCGCGAGACCGCGTGACCATAGGATATCTCTTTCGACTGAGCCGAAGTTAAGAGGGCCTGACACCAATGCGAGACTGCGACGGTCAGATAACCCTCTTAGCTTCACCTTGTTAAACGGTGTAGATAGGAAGCGAGCCTCACTTCTCATGCGTGTGTCTTTGTGTTTGCCATTGCTCTCGATAGAGTAAGCCTCTATCTCTCCTGTTATGCCAATTCATTTATTTCCTTTTGTTTGTCCATGGCAAATTAGGTCGATCGTTAGTCTCAATTTATATGCGATGGGGAGAGCCGATGTCCAATTCATTTCCACTCCCAAGAAAGAGCTCATAGCGTGGTGGGATCAGTTGGATCAAACTGGCCAAAGACAGGTTGAGGCAATGATTGGTCGTCTCCTCCCGTTGCTCAAGATCAACATCCATTCCGGGGTTATGCAAGCGATACCGCACTTTTGGTGCCCTCAAACATCGACTTTCATATTTGGTGAGTTCGAGCTAGCTCCGACCTTGGAGGAATATAGCATTGACATTGGAATGCCTCTTGGAACCGAGCTTGTCAAGCCACCCATAGGTATAGACCCCATCTCCGAGTTGTCACAATTTTTGAGAGTTAGGGTCGATGTGGTAAAGAAGGTCATTAAGGCTAATTGTTACGCGTGCCCATTCTCATTTTTGGCCGAGTGTTTTTCAAATCAACCAATAGCCCAAAAGAGTAGGATCTTCATTTTAGCATTTGTCGGACTGATCATTTTTCCTCATCGAAAGAATGCCATAAATCCTTCAATTGCTTGGGTGGTCAAACATATGTGTGCCGGATTAAATTATGTCAAAATGATTTTAGCCGAAACGTTGCTGTCCCTTAATCGTTTTAAACAAAACGGAGAAAAAATCATGTGAGCTTCCCGGAAATTCTGCAAATATGGTTTCTTTCTCACATAAGAGGATTTGGGCACCTTATGCAATTGTTTCAAGTAGATGAGTTTAGGCACCCAATATAGACGTTTCAGGTCTTAGAGAAGCATTTTCCTGACAAAGAATATTCCCGTTGGATAAATTTCCTAATAGACCCCGAACCCAAGGCATTTCTATGGCATGCTAAATGGCTCCAGGTCAAGGAAGCCCGCTTCGCTCACAAGTTTGCTAACCCGATCCCGCTGCTTGGTCTCTCTAGCGCCACCTCCTATTACCCGTACAGGGTGGCCCGCCAATACCGTGCTCTACAAGAGATTCCGCCACCTCTCAAGACGGAGATGTTTCAGGCTCGCTTCACCCGCACAGACTATGATACTTCGACGAAATCCGTGCTATTGAGATTGCCTGGAGTGAGTGTCGTCCTGAAAGAATCGTCGTGCCTAAGACGCTAAATGGGGAGGAGGAGATTCACCACGCCTCCACGTTCTACATCCGCAACCACCGAATTCCGACCATTCTGCGACCACTGGTCCCGAAAGTAACGGACAAGCCCGCTCAGAAGGCGCAAATTGAGCAGCTTGAAAAGAGAGTGGAAATGGACAAGACTCGCATCTCGAAGCTAACTCGGGAGAACAAACGGCTCCGCAAAGCCGCGGGTTCCGCATCGCATATAAAATGAGTCGCCTTGAGATGTTTAAGATGGCACTTTCACTAAATTTGTCCCCCTAGTTTCTTGTTTAGGAAGTTATATTGCTTTTCTAGTCTCAATGTTTAGGAAATTTCGTTTTTCTTATGTCCCAGCAGTTTCATGTACTTTCTTTCTTTCCAATTTCGAGGCTTAGGAATCGTTATGTACCTTCTTTGTTTCAATGCTAGAAGAATCTCATTTTCTGATTTCAGTGTTAAGGAGCTTTCATTTATCGTTCATAACCTCGATGTTTTTTTTAAAAAAAAAAAAATCTTTCTCTCGAGGGACACAAAACGCCTAAACCATTGCCATGGGCCAACCTCCCATTTGAATTATGTGCTCACGTATACTCATTTTCCAGGTGTTCGCAAATCGTCTCAACACACGAAGAGAGAAGCTGAGAGATCAAGAGGCCGGGGAAAGAGATCTTCCGGTGATCGCGGTGTCTACACCAGGTTCGACAGCCCACCAACGCTCCATTCCTCCACCAAGGCAAAGCTACGGCCTCCAGGCAGTCGCCGATCCGGACACGATCAAGGGCCACACAGATGAATATAGAGGAGCAGAACGCCCGTTTCGCCGCTCTCGATGACAAGATCAATGATCTTGCGGCTCAGCTCACTCGATTCGCCGAAGATATGAGGGCCGCATTAGCAGCGTCAAACGCTGGTCAAGCCGCACCCCAAGCTATTCCCGAGCCCGTGAAAGGGCCTGCGAGAAGGAATGTTACTGAAGAGGCATTAGGTTCCATGCCCGTGGTAGTCGAACTAGACCCCGTCTCAGAAGCCGTCACCGCTCGTTTGGAGGAGGAACACAACAAAAGGTTCGCAAAGATAGAAGAGAAACTCCGTGCGTTGCGAGGATACGAAGAGCATATGATCGAAGACCTGTCTCGATATGCACAGATGAGCTTTCCTGAGAAGTTCAAGATTCTCGATTTCACTAAGTATGATGGGACTGGAGACCCGAAGATCCACTTGAAGTACTACTTGAACAGGATGGCAAGGTATGCCCAGAATGTCCCATTAATGGTTCAGACCTTTCAAGAGAGTCTGACAGGACCTGCGCTGCAATGGTACGTGTTGTCAGAGCCCGAGAAGTTCGAGAAATGGGAGGAGCTAGTTGAGGCGTTCGTCTTGCAGTACAAGTACAATACCGAGATAGCCCCTACGCGCGAAGTGTTGACCCGAACTGAAAAGAGGAGGAGTGAGTCTTTAAGAGCCTTCGCTCAAAGATGGCGTACTCTCGCCGCTCAAGTTCGACCTCCGCTCAGTGAAAAAGAGTTGCTCGATCTTTTCCTCAAGGCCCTACCTAGTGATTTCTATTTAAAGTTGGTGGGTTCGGGATGCTTGACCTTCTCCCAGCTGGTAGATGTCGGGGAAAGGATAGAGGGGGCCATGCATGATGGTAGATTGAGCGAAGGGATTAGTCGAAAGGTCCCGAGTAGAAAGGAGAAGGACGTGGAGATCGCATATGTGCAAGCGCCGGTCATGACAAGGCCCTCCGCCTCATCCTCTCAAGGCTCGTCTGTATTTCGAGATAGGGCGTATCAGAATCAAGAATTTAAAAGGAGAGCATCAAGACAGTTCACTCCCCTACCTAGGCCACTGTCCAAGTTGTTGCCCATGCTGTTGAAAAGGGGGATGATAGCTAAAGAAGTGCCTTGGGACAATCCTCCAAGATTTCCCGGATTTGATTTGTCAAAGTCCTGTGAGTTCCATAGGGGCGAAAAGGGGCATGATGTGGATGACTGTTTCGTTCTTAAGATTAAGGTTCAGAATCTACTCGATAAGGATATTCTATCTTTTAAGGAACCGACCCCTAATGTTCAACAAAACCCATTGCCCAATCATGCTGGGGATGTCAATGTGATTATTGAGAAGGGTGGCGAGAGTAAGCAGACCTTTAATGTGGATGCTCATAGACTCTATAAATTACTAGTGTCAGCTGGACACTTTGAAGACGGGGCGAATATTCCGTTGAAAGAAAAATTGAAACGCATCACCCAGATGGTGGACATGGGAGTAATCTACAGTACGAAGGAAGATAGTATGGCAACCACGACGGCTGTTGTTAACTCATTTCACGAGGAGGAGTTGGAAGAGACACTTGCTGAGCCTATTGAAACTGACAAGCTACCTAATGAGGGTGCGCCAGAAAGTCTAATTATGACCAGCAACGAAAGAGAAAATTTGTATGAGGACTTTGAGCCTCAAGCTAGCAATGTGGATTGGAATTATGAGTTCGTAAAGCTCGCTCGTGAGAATGGGGAAGTAGTCGACACACTGGGTCAGCCCAGCGGCAAATTCGACTATCTTGTGAAGTATTCACCACCACCCAGTTTCTTCATCGATCCCAAGGATGTTGTTCCTGATGGGTGGGGAGGTATGGACGACCCGTTTGAACCCAAAGAGATGGTTGGCATGATTACTCCTGTGGTGATTGACTTATCTGTCGAGGAGGATTTATGGATGTCAGACGGGGGAGGTGTTGAGCCGTTAGTCGTTGACCTGGCGGCCGAAGAGTTCGCTACCCTAGAGATCGATGATAGCGTCATGGAGCTAATGGTGATTGAACTCTCGCCTGAGGACGAAGAAGATATAATAATAGACCGAACCCCGAGTTACAACCCCGAGGCAGTTCCTTGGAATTATAAGACAAACGAAATCGATGCCGTCACACGGTTAGGCTGTTGCTATGCACCTACAGGGGTCGTTGAAAAGAAAGCCGTCTCAGATGAGGAGGCGAAGCAATTCTTGGCGATTGTGAAGACGAGCGAATTCAATATCGTGAATCAGTTGAGAAAGATACCAGCTCAAATCTCTCTTTTGGATCTCTTCAAATCATCCGAAAAGCACAAGAATGCACTGCTCAAGGTTTTGAATGAAGTGCATGTCCCTGAGACCATCGATGACACCCAGTTAGAGGAGTTTGTGGGGTCTATCTTGCTGAAAGATCAGATTTCTTTTGCCGATGAAGATTTCCCTCCAGAAGGTCGCAATCATACTAAGGCGCTACTTATTTCAATTAAGTGTCGTGATAGAATGGTAGCAAGAGCGCTAATTGACAACGGGTCTGCATTAAACATTTGCCCACTCGCCACCCTTCGTCGTTTGGGAGTAAATGAAGAGAAAATTCTGTCATCTAAATCTGCCGTTCGAGCTTTTGACGGTATGAAGAAGGAGGTCATCGGCGAGGTCGAACTTGAACTATTGATTGGTCCGGTTCTTTTTCTAGTCAACTTCCAGGTCCTGGATATTCCTAGTGCATTCAATTTTCTACTAGGACGACCTTGTATACACACTGCCGGAGCTGCGCCCTCGAGCTTGCATCAGAAGGTTAAATTCATTGTGGATGGGAAGTTGATAACTGTTCACGGAGAGACCGATTTCAAAGTTTTCCACGACACTGCAATTCCGTATATAGAGCCTGAGAACAAGGCTGAATCAAGCTACCAGACTTTTGAGTTAGTGTCGGTAATTCATGTGCCTGTGGGGACTATTATGCACAACCCAGAAGTGGCTAAGCCTTCGATGATGTCGAGTAGGGTGTTGCTCGAGAACGGTCATATTCCTGGAACTGGACTAGGACTACATGGACAAGGCATCAAGGAGCCTATTCGGACTTCCAAGTGGCATAAAAAAGTAGGCCTAGGTTATCATGGTAGCATTTCTGGTGGCCGAGTTAATCATGAAGGACGGGGCAATGGAGGTTGTGCTGGCTACGGGGGCCGTAGAGTCAATGAAGGTCGTGGTAACCATAAAAGCCTAGCTAATCATGAAGGTGACGGAGGTCGTGGAAGTCTATTTGGATTAAAGGAGGGCCAGAAGGGCTTACTCCTTCCGGAGTTGGAAGAGATCTTTCCGGGTCCGCCCAAGCTGCTGTAGGAAGAGGAGGCCATCCTTGGCCTAGTCGAGTTGTTCGAAGAAGAGTTTGCCTGTGCTATCATGGGAAATGAGGAGACCAAGCCCTCCACTGCTACCACCAATCCTTCTGAGTAGGGATGCTGTTTTTCTTTCCTGTTCCGTTAGTTTGAGTCTACGTCTATCCCTTGCATGGGAAATCTGTTTAGGTCTAGCTGCTGCTTTCCTTTGTAATCAAAATCTCGGACTGTGAGCCGTCGGTCCAAGATTTCGAGTCATGTAAACGGCCTTATCCTGTTAATAGAATCATGATCGTGTTTTATTAAGGACGTGTGGAAGTACCCAAACCAGACTGATGATGATGCTTTGAGGCCTGGACTTCCGCACGCTTCCTAGTCTTCAAAATCATTTGCAAACAGGGGCGTCCAAGGATATGAGGACGGATCCTTCACTTTCGAAAAACTCTTTCAAAACAACTTCAAAACACATGTATATCAGTAGTTGCAGCAATATTTGCCAATTTAATCACTAACCTTCTTTGTGGCACCTCAAGCATAACATGTCACATGATCATGATAGGTGCATATGTGAGTCGGATTCGCTCGATGAAAATTCCTCTGAGACCGAGGATGACAAGGATGTCTGTGATCGAAAAAGCATCGAACAGGATTGGATTCGGCATGAAGAGTCTAAGCCGTTGACCGCAAAGCTTACAATCACAATAAATCTGGGCAATTCGGAGAATGTTAGAGAAATCAAGATTGGAGCTGACCTTTCTGAAGTCGACATTAAAAGGATGGTTGACCTTTTAAAAGAATACCAGGACGTGTTCGCATGGTCATATGCGGATATGCCAGGGTTGGACAAAGAAATTGTAGAGCATGCTTTACCAACTGACCCGAGTATCCCGCCAAAGAAACAAAGGCTCAGAAGAACAAAGCCCGAATTATCCAAGAAGATCGAAGAAGAAGTCATGAAGTTGCTGAAGGTAGGCTTTATAGAAGTGTCGCGCTATTCTGACTGGATCGCCAATGTAGTCCCTGTCATGAAGAAGGATGGTCGGGTCAGGGTTTGTATTGACTACCGTGATCTGAATCGAGCAAGTCCGAAAGATGACTCTCCGCTGCCTCACATCGATGTGTTGGTCGACAGCACTGCGGGGTTTGAGTTATTTTCTTTTATGGATGGATTTTCTGGTTACAATCAAATTCGGATGAAAGAAGAAGACAAAAGTAAAACCTCCTTCATTACTCCTTGGGGGACCTTCTGCTACAAGGTAATGCCCTTCGGCTTGAAGAACGCCGGGGCAACATACCAAAGAGCAATGGTCACCCTGTTTCACGATATGATGCATAAAGAGGTGGAAGTCTACGTAGACGATATGATTGCTAAATCCAAACACGGAGAGGACCACATCGAGGTATTGCGAAAGTTGTTTGACCGACTCCGAAGGTTCAAGTTAAGACTCAACCCCGCCAAATGTGTGTTCGGGGCAAAGTCTGGGAAATTACTAGGGTTCATGATCAGTAGTCGAGGCATTGAAATTGACCCATCGAAAGTTAAGGCCATTTGTGACTTAAAGCCCCCTTCTACCGTTAGAGAGGTTCGGAGTTTGCTGGGGAGACTGAACTACGTGGCGAGATTCATTTCTCAACTGTCCGAGACAGCTAAACCTTTTTTCAAGCTCCTGAAGAAGAACACCGAAGTTAAGTGGGGTACTGATTGTCAGGAGACATTTGAGAAAATAAAAGAATATCTTTCTCATCCGCCAGTCCTGGTGCCACCTGTTCCCAGAGTGCCATTAATACTCTACTTGACTATTCATGAGGAGTCATTGGGGGCCCTGCTAGCTCAGAAGAGATCAAGCGATGGCAAGGAGTGTGCAATATACTACCTCAGTAAGAAATTTACTTCGCCCGAAATAAATTACCCAGGGGTTGAAAAGACGTGTGTGGCTTTGGTGTGGGTATTGCACCGCTTGCGCCAGTACACACTTCATCATCGGATCCTGCTTGTAACTGAGAACGACCCCATCAAGTATTTGCTGGAAAAGCCTGCTTTAGCTGGAAAGTTAGCAAAGTGGCAAGTACTGGTATCCGAATTCGACGTCCACAGCATGACGCAGAAATCTGTCAAGGGAAGAGTTATAGCTGATCTGTTGGCAGAAAACGTTGAAAGGTCAGAAGACCATCATTAGTCAGATCCCATAGAGGAGCGTGTTTCAGAGATAGTGAGCGATAAGTGGACTATGTACTTCGACGGTGCCGTTAACCTGGCTGGTTCTGGGACTGGGGCAGTTCTTATCTCCCCGACGGGTCAACATCACCCTGTGGCCGCCAAGTTAGTATTCCCTTGCACCAACAATATCTCAGAATATGAAGCCTGCGTACTGGGATTACAATTGGCCATCGACATGAAGGTTAAGAAGCTGCAGGTTTACGGCGATTCCGCCCTCATCATTCTTCAGACAGAGGGCCAATGGCGAACCCGCGACTCCAAGTTGATTCCTTACCACGAATTCCTTGAGGAGTTAATAAAGGAATTTGAAGATATTTCTTTTGAGTATTTACCCCGATCGCAAAATCAGTTTGCCGATGCCCTAGCCACGTTATCATCAATGCTGCAGGTCATGGAGGGGTTAGACATCGAGCCACTGAAAATCGAAATACTGACACGTCCGGCTTACTGTTCGGCGATCGCAGATGAACCTGATGAGAAGCCGTGGTATCATGACATCATGAACTATCTTCAGAAGGGTGAATATCCTCCTGGAAGTGAACTAACGGATCAGAGATACATAAGGAAGCTAGCATCGAAATTCTTCATTAGTGGTAATGCCCTTTACAAGAGGTCCTTTGACTCAGTTTTGTTGAAATGCGTCGATGCCAGAGAAGCTAACCAGTTGATGAGGGAAATTCACGAAGGAGAATGCGGTCCGCACAAGAACGGTCATCTCTTGGCCAGAAAAATCATGAGACTGGGTTATTTCTGGATGGCTATGGAGACCGACTGTATTCGGCATGTTCGTTATTGCCATCGGTGTCAAATCTATGCAGATAAGATCAACGTGCCGCCAAATGAATTGCGTCAAATGTCTGAGCCATGGCCCTTCTCAATGTGGGGGATCGATATGATTGGGCCAATTAACCCCAAGGCTTCCAATGGACATCGTTTCATCTTGGTGGCCATCGATTACTTTACCAAGTGGATCGAGGCAAGCTCATATGCCAATGTCACCACCAAGAATGTGGTCAAGTTTATTCGCCGTGACATCATCGCTCGCTATGGAGTCCCGGAGGCGATCATTACTGACAACGACTCAAATCTAAACAACAAGATTGTGGATGGCTTACTCGGCGAGTTTCATATTCGTCACTTGAACTCCTCACCTTACCGCCCACAAATGAATGGAGCTGTGGAGGCGGCCAATAAGAACATAAAGAAGATCTTGTCAAAAACTGCTGACAACTATCGAGACTGGCATGAACGGTTGCCCTACGCATTAATGGCATATCGAACTTCGATCCGCACTTCGACAGGGGCGACTCCTTTCTCGCTCGTTTACGGTATGGAAGCGGTTTTACCCTTGGAAGTCGAAATCCCTTCATTAAGGATTCTTTCACAAGCTGAGCTCTCTGAGGAGGAGTGGGCTCAACAGAGGTGGGATCAGTTGAACATGATCGACGAAAAGAGGCTGAAGGCTTTATGCCACGGTCAATGCTACCAAAAGCGGGTTGCCAAATCCTTCAATCGCAAAGTCCGGCCTCGGCACTTTGAAGCCGGAGATCTCGTACTAAGGAAAGTACTGTCCATCACACCCGAATTAGGTGGGAAGTTCGCACCAAATTACGACGGTCCATATGTCGTTAGAAAGGTTCTACCTGGGGGTGCTTTAATTCTTGTAGAAATGGATGGCCAAGAGTTGCCAAAGCCTGTAAATTCCGATTCGATGAAAAAGTATTTCCCTTGAATGAAATCTAAGGCCCGAGAGCCATTTTCGATGCAATCCGAATCACTGTAGGGTATTCACATCGTGCATATCATGCATACATGCATACATGTTTACTTTGTAGGCCCCAAACAATCCACAAATTGATCATCAAACAACAGAACCGTCTTGGCAAGCATCCGGCGAGCTAAATAGGGGATTACCAAGTCACCAAGTCACAGGTAAGTACCCTTTTTCTCATACCAAAAGAAAGTAAAATGGAAAATTCGCCTTTTAAAAAAAAATAAATAAATAAACAATAATAATAATAAAAAAAGGGAAGCACAGCAGTCAAGACTGTGAAAATAAACTTTTGATAGTTATCTCGATGCTTGGTGGAACGTTCATTTTAAATCAAAATTCCCTGTGGAGATCAATTAACTCAGGTGATCTTGGCGAAACAAGAAGAAATACGTTAATCATGCCAAGCGAGAAGCACTTAGGATGAGGAAAGGCAAATCATTCCCAAACACATCCTGTAAACACTTTGAGAGGAGCGAAAGAGAAAAAATCGTGTTTTAGGACGAGAGATTCATTCGCAAAATAGTACATGGATCAAAATAGAAAGAGACATTTCTTCTGTCCATCCTACACACTACAGGCAATCATAGTTAAGCCCCTTTGAGCCTTCACGTGGGAAGAATTTCTATAAAGAACCACCCCACAACGAGGCAGATTTGAAGTTCTTGACAGATATTCTTCGGAGAAAAAGACGAGAAAGACTTCTTTGCCTTCACTTGCATTAATCTTTTTGTGGTAGCTTCAGGTGAGTCCCTATGGAAGCTTGAAACATCCCAAAATGAAGAAGAGCATTCATTTCTCTACCCAAACACTCATACCACTTACTTAGCCAAGTTAAACCTGAACATTCATTTCTAAAGCCTAGGTGGTGATTGTCTCCCTACACTGGGGCAAGGCATATGGTTTACCAAAGCAACTGGTGCTTGCGGGACAACGTGCGAAAGAATCTCGAAAGCCCTAGAGGCCCAAAATAGTCAAAGAAAATCAAGTGAGAACTAGGGGGCATGAAAAAGCAGTGTGCCTAGTAAAAGCAAGGCCAATGCCCATTATTAAAAAAAAAAAAGAGAGAGCCCAAAAAAAAGTTGCATCAAGAAAAAGATTCTCATAAAAAAAAGAAGAAGGAGAAGAAGGGAATGTCAAAAGCAAAATGCTTGCAAAGAAAAATCCTTGCAAATGCAAAAGTCATTAGAGAAAAGAGCAAAGCTCTTACATTAAAATAATTAGTCAATGGGCTTTCGAGACAAGTTGGGCTTCAAAAGTCAAGTGCCTTCAAAAAGATTGACTGATATGGTAATGATGCCACGGTGATCACCAACCTTTAAACCCTTTTTGAAAATTTCTGAGCATTTCGAGCTTTTACCCAAACCAATGTTACAACCCTTTCCCAAAGTCTCTTCTGATTGGGATGAGTAAAATGAAAATAGGGACTTTATAGAGAAGCTGTTGCTTGAAGAAGTGGGAGCAAGGTTGTCTTATCTCATCTTAAGTTTTCTTGATTTGTAAACCTGGCAAAGATGCCGTTCCATTTCCATCGGAAAATGCTTAACAATTGGGATCTCCCATTGTCTCTTCTTGAAGCATTACCGAATGTGTAGTGCTTTGGTTGTGGAAAGGATACTCTCCCCAACATTGCTGTTTTGCTGTTGTCTGCTGGATGGTAATGAAGGCCTTCGCCCTTCCCTATGATGACGTAGCTCAGGTCTCTTTGACTATCCCTCAAACTCAGTTGCTGGGTGAACCTGATGTCCTCGGCATGGACCTTCATTTTATTGTTGCTGCTCCGGTGTCCTTCGCCTCCCACCAAGTTATGCTGCTGCTGATGTTCTGATGATGCTGCTGTCTCTTCGGCTGATGATGCTTCTCGCTGGTTTCGGTATCTTCTGCGATGGTCCTACTGTCTTGATGCTGCTCCGAAATTCCTCGCCTCCCAGCAATGCTTCGAATTGGAGTCCTTTGGTGATCCTCCTGCTGATGCTGCTGCTGGTTGTTTTTGGTGCCTTCGGTTTTAGTCCCTGCTGGCTCGCTGCTGCTCCGAAGTCCTCTCCCTTTCTTTGGCGTGGTCTTCTCGGTTTTCTTGTTTTCTCTTGTCTAGTTCAACTCTTGTTGTTGTTTAGTTCTGCAAAACCTTTCCTGACCGTGTATGGACACTGTTGTCCAAATAGGGTCAGGTGGTGGTTTGGGCTTTAGTTTGTATTTGGTTCTGAAAAGTATATATACATTTACCTTTACCAAAAAAAAAAAAGATGCCGTTCCATAATTATTTCATTACTCGGCCGATAGTACTAATCCGTTGTTAAAATCGGGACCAAACCTACATTGCAGTCCTTAAAAGACCTCTTCGATTGGTCAATATGTACTTATTACGAATGATCCTCGAAGCCTTTGGCACTGATAGTGTGAGGCGTATAGAGAGGACATGCTTATCCCCTACATCAATGGATGGGAGCAAACAACCTTCTTTGAGAGTTTGCGAGAAGCCCTTTTTGACTGAGCAACTCTTGTTTGGCATGCTTAATGAACCCTTTTCATCGGCCAGGGTTTTTCTGACAAAGGTTCATCTCCTAAGAGAATTTGATCATCAATGGCATTTCCCAAGCCCAATGGCAATTTTGTGATATTGAATGATGCTAAATGCTTTCTGAACAATCGAAACGGGTTTGATTTGCCCATGCAATTAACGATTTGTCAATGATGCTATTCTTTTGATAGTGTCCTTCATGACGTCTGAATGATATCAATCTCACCTGATATGCTTTCCCTGCCAGGGCATCTGTTATAACATGTTCCATTAGATGTGCAGTGGCATTTCGGAATCTTCTTGAATGATAGGCTTACAACCTTAGAATTTCATGGTGAGCTTTCGCAGCCCGGAGCGCCTCATCGACCTGGCGAGCTTTCGCAGCCCAGAGTCTTCCTCTTTCCTTGCCTGGCGAGCTTCTGCAGCCCGAAGCGCCTCATCGACCTGGCGAGCTTTCGCAGCCCAGAGTCTTCCTCTTTCCTTGCTCGGCGAGCTTCTGCAGCCCGGAGCACCCGATCGACCTGGCGAGCTTTCGCAGCCCAGAGTCTTTCTCTTTTCTTGCCCGGCGAGCTTCTGTAGCCCGGAGCACTCAATCGACCTGGCGAGCTTTCGCAGCCCAGAGTCTTTCTCTTTCCTTGCCCGGCGAGCTTATGCAGCCCGGAGCACCCAATCAACCTGGCGAGCTTTCGCAGCCCAGAGTCTTTCTCTTTCCTTGCCCGGCGAGCTTTTGCAGCCCGGAGCACCCAATCGATCTGGCGAGCTTCGTAGCCTAGAGTCCTTTTCTTTACATAATAGGATTTCATGTAGCCAAAAAACCCGTTCTTACACGGTAGGGCTCCCTCTTCTTTCAGTCACAGGCCCATTAATAATTTCATGCATCTTCTCAAGCTCTCCATGAACAAAATTTAAGTGTCTCTTATCTTTGAAAGGAACCTCTCCGAGCTCCCCTTCAAAGAGGGGCAGCTGTTGACACCTAAATTTTGCTTAATCAATTAGGGTTTTATTGCGTAAAAAATTAGGGCTTAATTTTTAACCCCTAGAAAAATGAATTTCATTAAATTGCGTGGCACATAGACTTTAGGTGCATTCATAAAGTATATTAGAACATGCCCTCTTGGTTTAAATTCAAAAAAAAATTTCGTAAAAAAAATTTAATTAATTAATTAATTAATTAAAATTTTTAAAAAAAAGGGAGAAAGGCCAGCATTGAATCAGTCAATGCTGGCCCACTTCTCTGCCCCCCGCTTGCGTGAAAAAGGAATGAGGAAGACGAAGCAGAGGAAGCGGAGCAGAAAGAGAATGCGGAAGCCAGAAGCCGGTGGAGACAAACGGGGAGACGCTCTGCACGAGGAGGCCGAAGCTGCGAGGCCCGAAGCAGAAGAACGGGGGCTCATCGAGGAAGGCGCAGTCCTTCCGATCTACGTTGAGCGGATTTGGAGCCGTTTTAGCTAAATATGGACAAATCTTGGTCCCGAGGAGAAGATTGGCCGCAGGCGCATGATGAAACGGGAGAGAACGCTCTGATCGAGGACGTCTTCGAGCTCGAAATGGTAGGCGAGCGTCGCCGAGGGAAGTGGAGAAGAGGATAGCCTCCTCCTTCTCTGGTCTTTAAAGAGAGCGAGAGAAACAGAGAGGAGGGGAGAGCGAGAGAAATCAGGGAGAGAGAGAGAGAGATCGGCCGCATCCTCCGGCACTTACTGTGTTGGTGTCCCGGCCGAGAATCCGCACACACTCTTCCTTCTCCAGCACCGATTTTTGGTAAGTTTAGGTCCGAGTTTTTGCCGGTTTGCGGTCGGTTTCCCGAGGATCCCGGCTTGTAGGCGTGCGAGGCGAACGGACGTCGTCCGATCTATCTCGTTCGCACGCCATTCGCCGTCGCCGAGTCGGGTAGGGAGCGTCGTAAGGAACCGCCACCCCTGTTCTTTCCGTGCCCTGTTTCCGGACTCATTGGCCGGAGCTCGCGGCCGGCCTGGCTAGCTCGAGTTCCGGCCTGTGATGCCTCGTATTTGCCCCCGCTTCTTCGTGTGTTCTGTGTTGAGGGTCACGGTCCCGTTTGAGTCCCAATCGAGCCAGAAATCCTTAAGTTTTTGTTGCGCGCACTCCCACTGTTTGACGATATACCTGAGTTAGATCTGAAAATTTTCCTCCGAGCTTGGGCCGTTTCTTTTCTGTTCGTCGGTCGTGGTGTCGGTCATCGAGGAGATGGTGTTCACGAGACGTCATGGCCGATGTTTGAGGCCTTGGCGAGTGGCGGACGTGGCCGGAGGTGGAGGTCCGACCACTGTTTGTTTTCCCGGCCGGGCGAAAGGATGTGCCCGAGACGGACGCGGTTGGAGAGGTGGCCGGCCAGACGAGGCGCCAGGTTGTCTGGTTCAACGGCGGGCAGCCGAGGCGTCGCGGCATTGGGGCGACGGCAGATGGCCGCGGTAGGCGCGGCGAAGGCGAGGCCGCAGGCTCGGCGAGTCGAGCCCGCGGCAACGCGGGTGGTGGAGCAACGCGTGCGGCCGCAGCAGGTGGGGCGTCGTGAGCAGCTAGCGCTAGCGTTCCAAGCGTGAGTCGGGTCGGCGGCCAGCGATCCGGGTCGGGCGCGCGGGCGATCCGGGTAGGGTTTCTCGCGAATCGGGTCGTTCGAATGGGTCGAAACCGGGTAGGGTTTGATCCTAAGGCTTTGTTCAAATGGGCTAGAATAGGTGGTGGGCCGGCGAGTTTAGTGCTTAGGGCTTTTTGTTTTTCTAGTTGGGCTTTAGTTTGTTTTAAAAAAGGAGTTTCGGGTTGGGCCTTCCTTTTTAAAAAAAAAAAAATTACCGGGCTCAACATATGAGCCCGGTTCGGTCGTGGACCCGGGCCGGCGTGCCTGGGTCGGTCCCGATCCGGGTCGGATGTGGAGATCCGACCCGGATCCGATTTCATATTATTTTAATATAAAATTTTTTTAAAAAAAATTTAAAAAAGGGCTCGAATTTTATTTAATTAATTAATTTATTTATTTATCTAAAAAAATTCCAAAAAAAATTTTCAAAAAAAATTTCAAAAAAAAATTTCAAAAATTTCAAGAGAAATTTCGAAAAATTTAAAAAAATTTAAATTTAAAATTAATTTTTTTAAAAAAATTATTAAAAATTTAAAAAAAAATCAAAAATCAGAATTTTCATTTGGGTCTTGGAATTGGGTTTTCTTGCCCTATTGTGTGATTAATGTCATATTTGATTGCACGTCACCTGGTTCACACACTTTGAATTGCGCGTTTAATTTAACCTCGCACATAGTTGAGTATGCATGTCTAGGCTTAGATATCGATTGTTACTTCCGTTAGCCTAGTTAGGAACTGAATTTTGAGGCTCCCGTTTAGTGAGGACACGTTAGGTGATGAATTGAACAAGATTAGGTACCGAAATGGCACTAATTAGTCGATTAGTGTAATCAAGTCCCCGTACCCGTTGAATCTCTGGTTCGTAGAAGTGAAGCTTTTCTCTCGTGCTTCGCTTAGGTGTCTAATCGACCTACCAAAAACTGATTAGTGGCGACTCCTAGTTGAAATCGGTTTGCGTGTTAATAACTTAAATTTAAGTCGCGAATTGGTATGGGTTTGGGAGAACTTGAGCTAGGTTTAACTTAGTAATCCATTAACCAAACCCCGTAGGCGGCGGGGCCGTTTCGAGGAGGTCGCGACACCCCACTTGCCAACGATATTGTCTACTTTGGGCCATAGCGCACACTGTTTTGTTCCTCTGGGCAAAGCCTAGAAAATGCCTCGTTAGTAATTAAGATCGGTGCTACTCCTTATATAGCACATAACCTCATCATCCCCAAGGCAATGTGGGATTTGATTCATTCCTGCCCCATTCGCCATTCTCAAGGTGGAACCGCACTGTGACATTCTGAAATTCTATTCATTTTCGAAATTTATGAAATGATTATATCTTCGATGCACTTTAATTAAATCTCACTCAGAATTGATCATTCTCGAGAAGGCTAACCATTAGGGAATGGCTAGTTAGGAATCAAGTACGTGAACCTAAGAACTTAGCCATGGATAGACACTTCAATTAAAGGATTGACAAGGAGATATTTTGGGCCATTATAGACCGATCCAAGGATAGCTATGGAATGATTCGTAAATGTTATATAATTGGATCGTGAGTGATTCTGCTTGACCATTGTATGAATTTCGAATGATCTTATCCTAAACCTAACTTGAACGATCGCGTCAATTGGAACTAGTGATTGATCCTCGCAATTACATGACAATCGGGGTCGCCATGGCTCGAGTAAACTTAAATGTGGCTTAATATCGAATCGGCCACGAGTCGATACACGTAATTCCTAAAAACCGGTCGTTAGTTTGAGATACACTAAAGTCGCAGTTGATTGGTTTAAGCCATGAATTAGAATCCGAAATGTGATGTTGAACTTTCAAGATTTCACGAAAATTTATCGAACATCACCTCGTAATTTTACGAGTTTTCCGTAGAAAATTTCAATTTTTGAAAAAGGATCGAGGAATCGGAAATTCGATGCAAGAAATGAAAGTCAATTGAGCAAAGCCTGTTGGGCCTCGCGCTCGAGGGGGCCGACCATTAAGGCCCATTAAGGTTAATTCGGTACTTGGGCTGAGGATAAAATGGTAACTTGGGGAACAATATTTAAGAAAAACTTACAAAAAGGAAATTGGAAGATATTTATGTGGGATCATGATTGACCCCACTTCCACTTTTCTCTCTCTCCTCTCTCTCTCTTCCCCCTTCCCCCGCTGACTCCCCCCCACACTGCTGACACTCCCCACCCACTCCTCTTCTTCCTTTTCTTCTTCTTTTCCTCTTCTTGTTGACTTTTCCTTCACTACTGCTTCTTCTTCCGCTTCTATTTCTTTCCTTTGGCTTCTGCTTTCGCTGGCTTCTATTACTTCTCGGCTTCCCCATTTTAGCTAGCAACCAGCCTTTTCCCCACCCAACCAACTCGCTTGTGCTTGCCTTAGCCATGGACCGCCGTGACCGGAGCCGCCACCATTCTTCCCATCCGGCCGTCAGAGCAGTAGCTGCTTGCTGGGTTGATCTTGCCGATTTTAAGCTTAGCGTCCTAGTAAGTACTCCCTAAGCCTTGATTAGGATAATGCGTTATCAATGGCATGTTTAGGGGCTGATTAGGGGTTGATTAGAGTTGGTTTGCTGGTTGTGCTTGATTGATGATTTATGGCTGATGAGATGTTTCTCAGAATTGATTGCTGAGGTGCCATGTTGTTTTGTTATTTTTGTGGAGATCAATGTGGACCGAATTTAAGGAAATGTTCCGTGACGCCCCGACCTCGGGGTCATAAACGTGACGTCCCGTTCATTATTATCTTTCTTAAAACACAAGCGGAAGCATACTCGGGACGATCACAACAAAAGAACAACCAACGGAAAATAAGACAAACATTACGAGCAAACTTTATGTTTACGGAACATGCAAACATATTTAAACAAGCTCTTCTCTTGGGTTATAGCAAACATCACACATATTCTTCAAGCCTATTCCGAAAGCTTTTCTAATTACAGGTTGACGTGGCTTGGGCTTTCCTATCCCCACTATGACTTCTCGCTCCTCGCTTCTTCACCTTCACCCCGGTCCCATCCGCCTGGCCATCTCACATCCCACCCGTGGCTCTATCCCGGAGCCGGCTCGCCCTGAGGCACCAAGTCCGTTAGGCCCTCATCACCAGCGTCGTGATTCGGCGATAGGCGCGATCTTCTCTGACATTTATCACGGTGAGCACTTCGGCTCTCGGCTTCACGGGATTGCCAACGCGGGCTGGGGGAGATGCCATCCCTACGGACCTGAAAAAGGTTAAACAATGGGGGATGAGTCGGGGAGACTCAGCAAGTGAAAACACTAATATCAAGCGAGGACGAGACAATCGTCATTTACACAAGTCAATTCTTACCGTACCGGAATCAATGGCATTTCAAATAGCAAAGTCATGCTACGAAACCAACAAAATAAACATCAAATGTGAGTATCACACGTAAACATCATTAGATGCGAAAGAACGAACAACTATGAAACCAAGAAACGGGCCAACCAACCCATGTTACAACGTATCGTAACTTCCTTTCCCGATATTAGGGAATTCACTTACTCAACGTCAAACAAAACTTAGAGAACGGGGGTCGAGACGGGTGAGCTCGGGAAACTTCGGGCTTTTTCCTTGCTTCCTTCTTGCTTCTTTCTTGCTTGGCCGACCAAGACGAGGCCTACCAAGGCCAAATCGTGGCTCTTGGATGGGAACGAGTAGGAACACGGGCCGGTTCGGGGTTGGTTCGGACGTGAGTTCTCGGCTAAAGTGAGAAAATAAGAACAAGGGAAGAAGAAGAAGATATTGGCGTGAGATTGGAGGATGGCATGAGAGAGGAGGAGAGGGGGGGAAGCTTCACGTGAGGCTTCTAGCTTTCTTATAGACAAATAAGCTTGGAAAAGAAGCCAAGTATTAATGTGCACAATAGTCAAAAGTCATGATGGCTAGTATTTAATGCCATTAAAAGCTATTAATGGACTAAAATGATGAAGAGGCTAACATTATCTCTTCCTCATTGGTTCTCCTCTCTCTCTCTCTCTCTCCCCTCACGGCTACTCCCTCTCTTTCTCTCTTGGCCGAATGGCCTCTTTCAATTTAACAAATCCCAAACTTGCTCCTCACTCAAGACTATTAATGCTTGTCATGATGAAGAGGCCTCCAAAGTCTAAGGTCATGATGGATAGCATTAAAGTTCATTAAAGAACTATAGCCAAGGGATCACGATGAAGAGAGCACAATAAATCCAAGCCACTAATGATTTCTCTCTTCTTTTCCCTCTCTCAGCTCTCTCTCGGCTCACTCTCGTTTACCTCCTGAGACACCCTCCAATCAAAGCATAAAATGTCTCATTTGAAAGCTCGGAACGTGTACTTTAAATCACCAGAAGACACCAAGTCGAGATTCCAACGTTCTCATATAGGAATTTATAAATCTTTGAAATCTGACGAAACCGAACAGCTTTGCACTGTTCATGAAATTGGACTTGAAAATATAGTAAATGGACTTCGAAAATTCTCAAATTCGGATATGTCATAAATAAGGCTGTAACAAACATTTTCGTGTAGAACACAAAATCTGAATCTCTTTGCAAATGCCATTTTCAGTAACTCAAAGTCAGACTGAAAATAGTTCGCTGGAACTGAATCTTGTTTCTCAAATTAAGCTCTGTCCAGCATCCAAATCATCTCAGAAAATTCCCAAATTTACACATGTTATAGAAAAGGACGTTCTCAACAACTTTTGTGAAGGAAACTTTTCCAAAATCGGCCCAGAAAAGCTCGTAGAAAATAAAGACGGTATAAACATCATTGAAATACCCATTCTGGACAGTTTTACACGGTCCGAAAATCAAGCCATCGTACCACTCATATCAACTCCAAAAATTCCAAAATTAAAGTATGTAAAACTTCATGATGTTTGGAACAACTTTCAAGAAGAAAGTGTTTGGAAATTTGGATTACAAAAGTCTCCTCAAAACAAAGGAGTACCAAGGATCCGAAATACGGTTTTCTAAAGCAAGAGTAGAAATTTTTGTTTCAATTGGAAAACCATCAAACTTAAACCATAGACATTTTCCAGGGACTGAAATTGAGGATGTGACATGTTCTCATGAAAGTTCACCCAAACATTTTGAAGTATGTCATATATTAAATCTGAAATTTTTTGAGATCTTTTTGGGGTATTTGGAAGTCCATTTTTTTACCGTCACAACTCTGCCGGAATTACTATTCACCCAACCGGTGTGTCTTTCCAAATTTTTATAAATTTTTTCAAACCTATTTTCAACAAACTCTCTTCATGAAAGTTGTCAATGACACTTGTGTCTATGACATATACAAATTTCAAGGTTTTCCAAGGAGATTTGTGTACTGATTGAAAGGAATTTCTAAGGCCGAATTGTCTGCCCTGGTGGGCAAATTTTCGATCTAACTTTGGGTGACAAAAAGAGCTGTTTATAGTTGGAATTGGATTTCGTGTCCTCACGAAAAATATTTATCGAGATGTTTCTAATAACATATCCAAATTTCATAATTTTTGGAGTTGAATTACTATTTATATCGAAAGGGTTTCGGTTACTGTGCAATTGCCAATTTTAAGCCCGATTCTGTGCAAATTTGGTTTCTCTCTCTCAGGAACCTTTTGATGTAGTTGTTGCACATGAGGGAGTGACTGATGGTGAATGTGTGCTCATGGCTTTAATTGGTGGAACCGTGGCTGATTTGGTGGGCATGTAAACTGATTTGTATTGTTGGTGATTGAGCAAATTTGAGTGATGTTCGAGAGCGTGAATGACATGAAATTGAATGGGTCATGTGGCGTGTATGATCATCTAAGTGCCCCAATGCGTCTTTACATGGGGAAAAGATAATAAATTATGTGACGGAATGTACGTGTGATCACTTAAGCCTTGATGTATCTTTATACGGGGATTGAACCCGTCTTGAGGCATGTTACGCGGGACGATGCCCAGTTAAGCCGGAAGACCGCCAACCTAATGCGTTTTACGCGGATTGTGTCACGGGCCTGATGTGTGTTACGCGGGGTTAAGACGAGAATTGGTTGAGTAATTGAATGCCCGTATGCTCACATAATACCCTGAGGCGTTTTATGTAGGGTTGTGACTTGTCTTGATGCATGTGACGCGGGACGATGTCGGTATGCATGTGACGCGGGACGATGTCGTCACCGACATAGCGGGACGATGCCCAGTTACGCTAGAAGCCTGGCAACCTGATGCGTTTTTATCCGGGTTCAGCCGTTAATAATCTAGACTTCGTGAGTGTGATCCGCATTATGGAATGCCACGTTTGAGATAATGTTAGGCATGTCTGGATTATTGAGTGTGCTATGCATGTACTTGCCTCAATTCAGGCTGCTATGTTTCGATGAATGGTTGCCATGATGTGGCGGTTTGCTAACGCTTAGGGTGTGTGCATGTGCCAAGGCGAGGTAAGGACACGTGTACTTGATGTGGCGTGTTGATTGATTGAATTGCATGCTCTGAATTGTTTTGCGGTATGCGTTAGCCTAAGTGAGAGTTAGACAGTGACTTATTGAGATTTATTCTCATTGTTGTATCCCAAAACCTTTCAGAACCCGGCCATGAACTTGAATGATCCTCCTAGACATTTTGGGCTACCCATGGATGTGAGCCAGCAGATCCGGAAACGCCGCCATGGTACCGTGGAGACTTGTGATAAGCCTAGTTATCCCGTCTTTTGAGTACTCCTTTTGGTAGAGAAGCTAGGCTAACCAACCATTGATTCTTTTTGTGGTGCATGGTTCTTGTATAGTGGCTTCTGGTAAGGCTTGTAATTATGCATTTGTATTTGACGATGTGTTTATAAAAGTGTTTTGTTGATGTGTTTCCGTTGTCTCCTTACTACCCATTTAATTGTTTGTTGATGGAGAGTTTGATATTGCTTCCGCGTGTTCTGCTCTTTAGTTCGTTAGTTTGGGTCGGCGACAAATCCTGAGATGTCGCATTCTTAATGACCGTGGTGGGATGACACGTGCCCGTGGGGATCAGGACGTGACACACACCCACATCCCTCATAGGACCGGGATGTTACACGAAGTGTAATTCAATATATTTTTTTTTTGGTAAAGCAGTGTAATTCAATATTTCATACAAACCCTTTTCAAGAATCCGAAGTGTAATCCGAATGTCCCATTTCAAATGTCCAAAGTGAAATTTGGAGGTTTCAACTTTTACAAACCTTTTTGAGTATCCAAAGTGTAATCCAGATATCTCACGAGAACTTCTATCGAGTGTCCAAAGTGTAACCGCGATATCTCATAGAAAATTTCTTTCGTATACTCAAAGTGTGATCCAAGTATTTCGAAATGAAAATCCTTTTTCAAATACTTGAAGTGTAATCCAAGTATTTCGTATAAATTCTTTTCGAATGTCTAAAGAGAAATCTAGATATTTCAATTATCCGAAGTGTAATCTAGATATTTCATGAAAATCCTTTTCGGGTGCTTGAAGTGTAATGTAAGTATCCCGCAAAAGTTCATTTTGAAGACCTGAAGTGAAATCTAGGTCCCCCAAGGTATTTTTCGTTCCCCAGAATTTGCATCTGCATCATATCACATTGTATTTTAAAAAAAATGAAATTCCCATTCCCACCAAAGTTCTTTATCATCATTATTGCATTTACATAATGAAAATTTAGGCATCAATTCGTCTTTAAATGGAACCTCTTCGAGATCCCCTTCAATGAGAGGTAGTTGTTGACACTTAAATTTTGACATCCCATTTAGTTATTTATTGGATAGAAAATTAGGGATCGACCTTGATCCTTAAAAAAGTACTTATTTATTAAATTGTATATAATTTTTAGGAGCATTTCTTGGCATGTAAAATCATAAAAAAAAAACATTTAATTGGAACGGCAGTGGATTAAGGTTCTAAGCTTAATTGAATTATGAATTGAACCTGTGAGGAGTATCAAAATTCGGCCAAGCATGCAGAGCATAGCGGCAGAAATTTTCATGGGAAAGACAAGGTTCTTGGCTTTAATTGAGATAGGTTAAGCCTATATGGCTAGGGTTGGAATTCATTGAGAGTTTTGAGCTTAATTGAGCCCATAAGTGAAATTAAATTGGGCAAGCCCACAAGGAGCAAAGTGGCCAAAAATGACGAGCAATAAGAGGATAATTGAGCTTTAATTAAGATGGGTTAAGCTTATGTGAGCTGGAATTATTGATAAGGCCCTGGTCTTAATGAAATACAGCCCGTTAATACTTTAATAAGGCTGGAATTAGGCTCTTTTAATACAGTTAAACCTAGCTCATAGCATTATAAATAGATGTTTACGCCTCACAATTAAGAGGCCGGTAATTAGAAATCTAAGAGTTTTAGGGAGAGAGAACACTTGAGAGCAAGAAAAGCGGGAGCGAAAGGAGTTCTCGACCTAGCCTCTCTCGCCTGGTAGAGATCCCCGCTTGAGCCGTCGTGCCGGTGCTGCCGTTGCCTCCACTGAAACTGTTGTTGACCCTGCACCAACAACGCTACTCCTTACTGTCCTCGCTGCACCAATGACAACCAACCTTGCTACTGTGAGCCGATCACACCACCATCGCAAGGAGCAGTTACACCCCTAGCCTTCATTGACGAGGAACCGCGAGCTACTTCAATTACCGAGTTACTGCACCACCACAAGTCCCCGACGATGATCAACCGCCCCTTCGATAATCCTTGCACTGACGAATGGCCAGCTGTTGCTGTTCTATCCAGACGACGCAGCCGCCTCCACCGTGCACCGTGCTTGCACCTATCTTTTGTCGTTGCCCTTGTTCCATGCCTTGCATCAACGACGATCCCCTGTTCTGAGCCTTGCCATACCGTAGTCTATCCCTTACCAAGTCGATCCATGTAGCTCTCTATGACATACTGATTTTCATCAAATCAATTAGTGAGCTGCGGAAGATTATATTAGTACTGATGAGCAAATCTAATTAGTTAATGTATTTCTAATTACCATTTAGCAAATTTAGGGGCTATGATATTTAGCTTATACTTTGTGCGGATGTTATAAGTACCTAATGTATATAACATAGGACACGATTGGAAGCCTAATTTGCCTTAAGCATGGCCGGCCACCTAGGACTATTTTTGCATGAAAATTAAGTCAATTTTTGGGGTATAATCATGCATGGCCAGCCACCCCAACCAATGGCTTTTCATGCATGATGACAAGGCTTCTTGAACACACTTTCTAAGCCTAATGATGGGAGGATCACCATCATTTTCACTCTCTATCTCCATTAATCTCTCTCGGCAGCTTACTCTCTCTCTCTCTCTCTCTCTCTCTCTCTCCCCCCCTTCATTTCACACTTTCCTTTCATCTCTCTCGTTGCTCTCACTCTCGGCCAGACCTCCCTCTTCCACTCATCTTCACTTTCTTTCACTTGAAGACTCGGCTAGCAGCTTGAGGAAGTGGAATACCGGTTCTAGTTAGTTTAAGGCAAGGAGAAATGGCTTGGTTCTACTCCCATTGATCCTCTATAACCATGGTTTTGAGTGTTGTATGCTGTGGATGAGTGGATTGTTGTTGCATGTGTGTTTCTTGGCCTTGAAAGTGCTTGCATGTGAGTTTCTAGTGCTTAGATGAAGTTGCATGTAAGGATTGTGGGTATAGGTTGTTGGATCAAGTTGGAAATGGATGTTGCATGTTGGTTTGGACTTCTGGTTTTGAGTTTTCTTGGATGAGAATTCGTGGGTTTCAAATTTGAGTTGATTTCTTGAACTTTGGTTTTGATTTCCAGAACCGAAACTGCTGGACCTTTACCGTTTTCTATTTTTTTTTATAGCTTTCTGTGGTCCGAATCTAGCAAAACTTACTTCATGAAAGTTGTTCAAAACATCTTTTACTATAACATACTTTAAATTCAGATTTTTTTGAGTTCAAATGGGTCATACGAAGGTTTGTCTTCCAACCGTGTTAAATCTGTCCAGTACTGAGGAATCCGTGACCTTTGTGTCTCCTTGAATTTTTATTAAATTTTCCAATTCGAGTTGAGACATACTTCCTTCACAAAAGTTGTTAATGACATCCATGTTTACAACATTTAAAAATTTCGAAGTGTTTTGAGAAGGTTTGATTTGCAAAATGAGTAATTCTTTTGGTTCAATCATTCTGTTCCAGTGGGGCCAGTTTTGGTCTGATTTTGAGTGGCTCATTATCAAGTATACAGAGTGATCTGGGTTTTACACTCTTATGAAAAATGTCATTTAAGGTCTTTTCTATGACATATTCAAATTTCATAGTTTTTCAAGGTCATTTACTATATTATTGGTCTTGATTTCTCAAAATGCTCAAAACTGCCTTATTTTACCTATTGTTAGAAAATCTCAAATTTCTATTGGAAGATGATGGATTCTTGATTTCTGGTCTACTAGAGATAGTAACGACACTCATTTAGCTTTTCAATGATGTTTATTTGGCCCTGATCTGATGTCAAATTCTTGTGCAAATTGGGTAATCTTTGAGAACACAAATTCTGGAAATTCTGGTTGTGAACAGTTTGTGTGTTAATGAAGCATCTAATTGTTTGGTGAGGCATAGTATCATTTCATATGAAAAGTGTGCTAAGTGAAATGAGTTACATGGCCTATGAATGTCATGTCATTGCATACGTGTGATATGCGCGAGATGCGTGTGGAAGAAAAGTGAATTAATGCCCAAGGCCAACAAACCTTGGAAGTCCGGCCAGTAAATCGGAAGTGAATGCCTTGGCTAAAAACTAAGATGCCCTGGAGTTGGGGAATGCTTGCGACCAGCAAAACATGGAAGTCCGGCTAGTAAATCGGAAGTGACCTGCACGAACTGGCCAATAAGCCAATTTAACCGTGAGATGGGGGTGGACCCGGACCCGATAACGTTACATGAATGAGAAGCGAATCGTGTGATACATACAATGCATGTCGGCATTATGCATGTGGCTATGAATGTTGCATTCGAATTGTATGTGTTCATTATAGTATGCATTGATTGTCTCATGCTAGATATGTCCTAGTAACCGAGAGTTAGTTGGATTGATTGGTTTATAAACCGGTTGTTTCTCTTGTTGAGCTAGCTCACTCTTGTTGATATCTATTTTTACAGATTTTTAGAAATGCCTCTGATCCTTGCAACTCCCATAGCCCATTACGGCACGCATATCGACTTCGAGGGCGAGCTGTACTAGTTCACTGGTCCTGCATTCCCTTCCATTGTATGTGTGCATTACACAACGACACTTTGGGTTGACGCTGGTGTTCCGGGAGGCCTTGTATCCTACCGTTTTGCATCGGTCTTCGTTCTGGTAAATGGACACTTGGAGGGCTGATCCCTTGACCTGATGGCGACAGTAGTGATGACGAGGATGACGGCGAGGAGTAGCTGTCAGGGGACGTTGTAGGAGGTATGGGGAGGGGGTGGGGCGTTGGGAATCCCACAGTCGTTACTTTTTGGACTAGAACTGTGATGACAGGAGTAGGAGTTAATGGTGGTAGTGTACTGTTCCCTGGTGGCACGTGGGGAGAAATGTATTCTTTTTATTCTCCCATGTAGTACCTTTTGGTAAGCCATCGCCTGTGTATGTAAACAAGACTTGATGAAATGGAAGCATGAAGTCCCCGTTTCCGTTAGAATGAATGCGTATGTTATGTATAATTCATGTTATAAATGCTTAAGTTAAACATTATCTTCCGCTTGCATCTTAACATAAAAGAGATTCATGAACTGTGTTAGTAAGTAGCGTACTAGGACGCTACACTCTCTGTTTTTGCGAGTTTTTATCAAGTGTTGGCCAGCAATTAAACACCGAGAGCTCACCTCATTCACGACGCACCGCCAGTCCGAGAATCCCTCACCGATGATCCTCATTGCTAGTGCACCGTGCAGAGCCATCCTTTGTCGCAAATTGCACCCCACACTACAAAAAAAGTTGGTTTTAGCGACAAATTTTGTCACGAAAAATTTGACAAAATTCGTCGCTAAACTAATTTGCGACGAAATTAGCGACGGAAAAAAATTTGTCGCTAATAGGCCGTCGCAAAATTTTGCGACGGAAAATTTTAATTTTCTACTTATTCGTGGCAAAATTCGTGGCTAATTTGCAATGAAACAAAATTCGTCGCTAATTTGCCACGAACTGTATTCGTGGCAAAATTTGTCGCTATTTTTTTCAAAACTTTTTTTTGTTG
The DNA here is from genome assembly GCA_031216235.1 of Syzygium jambos. Classification (NCBI taxonomy): domain Eukaryota; kingdom Viridiplantae; phylum Streptophyta; class Magnoliopsida; order Myrtales; family Myrtaceae; genus Syzygium; species Syzygium jambos. The sequence goes on from CM062229.1 coordinate 17,124,492, forward strand.
GTTGCGAAATTGCGACGAAATATTTTCGTGGCAAAAATCGTTATTAATTATTCGTGGCAAAATTTATGACTAATTTGCGACGAACACATTTCGTGGCAAAATTCGTGGCTAATTTGTCACCAAATTTTTTTTGTCAGTTTTTTGCAACGAACTTATTCGTGGCAACCACCCGCCTGGGTGGCGTTGTTGGAGCGTGCACTCTTCCTTTCGCAAAAGGTTGAGTGTTCGAATCTCGAGCGCCGCAAGGTGACTTAACCGGTGGCACGTGTGTGGTGGCTAGCAAATGTCGCCCCCAGGGTTTACTCCCCGGCTGTCGGCTGTGTAGGGATTTCCTGGGTTACCAAAAAAAAAAAACTTATTCGTGGCAAAATTCATGGGTAATTTACCCACCAAAATGAATGTATTTCATTTTCTTATTTGATTTTAAATGTAATTTAAAGCAAAATTAATTTCTAGAATTTGTATTTAACATTGATTAAGCACTTAATAACATCAAAATATTATAATAATATGAAAATGAAATACATTCAGTTACATTTTCCATGTACTTGAACATTAGCTTAATGTACTTAAACATCCTTGGCAAATCTCCCCCTCCGCATATCAGCACATAGCTCAATGTACTTGAACATAATCCTCTCAAGGGTATTTTGCCATGCTCGGGATCTCTTTGAGGTAATAAGATCGTGAAGTTCTTGCAGAGCATCTTGCTTCTTCTAGGATCCATGCAGAGCATTTTCTGGAATCCAGCAATTGCATCAGTGATAAGAATGCTGGATTGGCAATTTAATATCACTTCATACATTTCATTACATTGGTTCAGGGCACCAAAGGAGACATGATCTCGACCCTCATCTACAATTTTCAATAGAGGATGGTCCATTACCAAGGATTGGCCACAAAGCACTACAATTATTAATTTGCGGTCAGGTCTTTTATGGCAACAAAGCACTACATTATCAACCCCCAAATCCATCATTTTCCTAAGTCTTGCACAGTAGGCACATTGGCCACAGAGGATAGAAAAGAATCAGAGACAACGAATCATAATATAACAGATAATTTGCAACTTATGATGGGAGAGTATTGTAACATGGTAGCAGCCAACACCCCTTACCCCCTCCTCCAAACATCATAAAAAAACCAAAAGCAGAAAGACACATGAGCACCCATGTATTCCCAACACCCAGAGGGAGAAAAATGAAGACAAACGCAGATACCCAGGGAGGCAGAAGAGCATTGCCCATAGCAGGTGGTAGAATTACCTTTCCAACACCTGCGAAAGGTTCTCCATCTGGTCTGGGACGAGGTATGGCCACATTCATCAAATTACCTGCAAAACAAGTATCATTAGAACGAAGAAAAGAGCTTAGATTTTGAAATATAGGTGAAGATATAAGGCTTTGGAAACTTCTTTATGAATGTTAGGCCTGATTCTTTAAGCAGAATGTGGAACAAGAAAAGGCTGTAAAACAGAGATACAGCACAAAGAAAGAACAAAAATATTAATATACTTTTGGCGAGTCAAAAACCTCAAAATAAAAGTAGAAATTAACAAGAACTATATAGACAGTTCTTACCAAATTTTCTGCCTTCTTGTCTCATATCCTTCAATATATCTTCATACTCCCCATCATCTTTAAGCTCATCCTCAGTAACTACTTGTGTTAGACATACCACTTTAGTAGCAAGTGCACCAAGTTGATACATAAGCTTCTGCAAAAGTTAAAAAGCCTTGGTAATTTAGACTTGAGGACATAATCGTAACAAGACAAATTAAAAAGAAGAAACCAATGTCACACATTCAATGAACCACATCTCAGTTAAAGTTCCAACTCACAGATGCAAAATAAAATAAAAGCGGAGATGACGCTGAAAAAAACTACTATGAATATACTCGAAAATATGTCAACAATGCTGCTATAATTCACGGAACTGAAATTGCAAGAATTAGCCAAAAAATTGAAATTGTAGAAAAACTTGACCATGCAAAAGCACTCCTCAACGATGAATGTAAAAACCTTTCACCTGCAGAGCTATCTGCTGTTGTGCATGCAACAAAACACTCTCCTGTGCAGGTTTTGGTTGGTTTGCACCCTGGTTAGCACGCCTAACAGTGAGAGTCTTGTTGCCCATTTTAATGCCATTGAGAGCTACACAAGCTATATCCGTGACTGAGAGATCTTGATAAACGCAAAAAGCTTAGCCTTTGGAATTTCCAGTCTCCCTGTCTTTCACTAGATCAAAACCCTTAAGAGGACCAAAAGATTCCAGCAGCTCCCTCACTTGCACTTCTGTAAAGTAATATGGTAATCCACCCACAAAAATGCGGTCAGGACCTTCAAGCCCACCAGCAGAACCCGGGGTTAAACCAACCGCACCAAGATTTAGGTTAGGATTAGGTTGGCTAGGACCAAGAGTTGCTGCAAGGGAGGGTTTGTAATCACTGGACCTCCTGACCTTCACAGGCGCTCCCTGCACAAAAATTCAAACTAGTTAACGTTTTGTCAATGTTGTAGATATATGAATGTCCTTGAAAAAAGGGGGTAGATCCACCGCAAGAAAAAATGTAGAATTATGTTAAAAATGTAATTGAACTTACCTCAAAGATAATGCCATCTAAGGCCATTACATTGCTTGCCTCCTCAACAGATCTCATTTTCACAAAAGCAAACTTCTTTTCATGGTTTATGTAAACATTGACAACAGCATCCCCTGTGCACATAAAAACAAAAGATGAAAATCAATACCATAATAGAAATGTGAACTAAAATAGTTATTAACTCAAGGGCTTAAAATTAAAGTCCTCCTACCTGGACCTGCAGTATTTCCTCCAATAGCAGCCATAACCTGGCTAAAAAAGGTCGCAAGCATCTATCCAATGAAAGCTTCACAAAAATTAACACATGAAGCACTACCTTCTGCAAGTGAAGTCTGAGTGTTCTTGAGCATCTATCCAATGATTGCTTTGTCTTCTCCATTTTCTTCCTTTTCCCCGAAAAAAAAAAAAGAAGGAAGAACACCCAAGAAAGAACTCACGCCGATTTGAGCCTCGCCCCGCTATTCACAACAGAATAAAAAAAGGTCCAAAATTGCACGCCTATTCTCAAATTGGAGAACTGGGTCATTCATCAAACACTTGCAAAGCACCCTATCCTGACCCATTTACCCTATAAACTCACAAACAACATCTCCATTTCTCGATCAAGACTATACCCAATTCTAACGAAACAAGAGCAACGACAACCATTACAATAATCCGACGATATATCTATCAGTTGACACACGAACATACTCGAGAACTTCAATAAGAAGGTCACAAAATTAGAGTAGACGGAACGTACAAATCTCGGAATGGGACCGACGGAACGTATTAATCTCGAAATGGGAACGTACCAATCTCGGAATGGATGGAAACTATTGAGGCCCTCCTCCCATAGGTAGCCGTCCCTCTCGACGGTGGTGATGTTGCCGCCGACGCGGTCCCTAGCCTCGGTGACGACCACGTCGGGGGCCCTGTCGCGGTGCTTCGTGGTGAGCGTCTAGGCGATGCAGAGCCCGCTGATCCCGCCCCTGACCACCACGCAATCAACCAGTCCCTCGCCGGTGGCCCTCGGCTGGGAGATCGCGGGGCCCTCGGCGACGGAGCACTTGATCCCAGCGGGCGCGCGGGAGGGCTTGTGGGAGCGGAACAGGCGGATGGCGACAGAGGAGGAGGCGACGGCGGCAATGGCGGTGAGGGTGGCCATCATGGCTGGTGGAAGGGAGGAGGGAGCGACGGAGAGGTGTTTGGCGGAAGGAGGGGGGATCTGAGGAATAACACATAGAGAGAAAGAGAGAGAGAGAAATTGGGGTGAGGGCGGGCAAATTTGAGAGAAGGCGGGGAGCAAAATTAGGGAATTTTGCCACGGACATAAAAGTTCGTCGCTAAACAAAGCCACGGACATAAAAAAAAAATGAATTGTGGGCATTTTTATGAAATTCGTGGCAATTGCCACGGATTTTAACCATGAATTTTAAAAAAATGCCCACAATTCATTTTTTTTATGAAATTCGTGGCTAAAATCCGTGGCAAATTTACCACGGATTTTAGCCACGAATTTTAAAAAAATGCCCATACACATGCCTACGTCCATTTTTTATGAAATTCGTGGCTAAAATCCGTGGCAATTTGTCACGGATTTTAGTCACAAATTTCATAAAAATGCCCACAATTCATTTTTTTTATGAAATCCGTGGAAAATTTGCCACGGATTCATTTTTTATGAAATTCGTGGCTAAAATCCGTGGCAAATTTGCCACGAATTTTAAAAAAATGCCCATACACATGCCTACGTCCATTTTTTATGAAATTCGCGGCTAAAATCCATGGCAAATTTGCCACGAATTTCATAAAAATGCCCAAAATTCATTTTTTTAATGAAATTCGTGGCTAAAATCCGTGGCAAATATTGCCACCGATTTTAGCCATGAATTTCATAAAAATGCCCAAAATTCATTTTTTTTTATGAAATCCATGGCAAATTTGCCATGGATTCATTTTTTTATGAAATTCGTGGCTAAAATCCGTGACAAATTTGCCACGGATTTTAGCAAATTTGCCCATAATTCATTTTTTTAATGAAATTCGTGGCTAAAATCCATGGCAAATTTGCCACGGATTTTAAAAAAAATGCCCATACACATGCCTACGTTCATTTTTTATGAAATTCGTGGCTAAAATCCGTGGCAAATTTGCCACGGATTTTAGCCACGAATTTCATAAAAATGCACACAATTCATTTTTTGTTATGAAATTCGTGGTTAAAATCTGTGGCAAATTTGCCACGGATTTTAGCCACGAATTTCATAAAAATGCCCACAATTCATTTTTTTTATGAAATTCGTGGCTAAAATCCGTGGCAAATTTACCACGGATTTTAGCCACGAATTTCATAAAAATGCCTACAATTCATTTTTTTTTCAAATTCGTGGTTAATACCACGGATTTAGCCACGAATTTCATTTCTACTAGCCCATACACACCTAATTCATTTTTTTTCCTGACAATAACGTGTCAATAACAATAATAGCAATAATAATAATCAACAATAATAATAATAATAACAATAACAACAACAACAACAACAACAACAACAACAACAACAATAACAACAACAACAACAACAATACTAATAATTACGACAACAACAATAATAATAAATATGACAACAACAATAAACTCTTGTCATAATAATAATTACGACATAATTAGTAAAAAGTCTCAAAAATCTAAATCTTCATCTTCACCTTCGTCTTCTTCTTGAACATCGTCGTCGTCGTCATCATCGTCATCATCATCATATTCCTCAGTTTGAACCGTGTTACAAATTTCCTCTTGTTGATATGTTGTATCATTCCAGTGTTCCTCAATTTTTCTTCGTGCTTTGATTTTACATACAGCCAATCAATCAGTTTGTCACGTTTCAAACTAGGATATGATGCATAATATACTTGAATTGCTTGTTGTGCCAACACAAATGGTTCATATTTCATATACCTTTTCTTATAATTTATTTCAACCAAAATAAACTTCGTATGCACCTTCATTCCTTTGACGTGGTCGAACCACATGCACTTAAATAATACAACCCGCATTAATGGTCCGGGGTACTCTATCTCTATGATTTCATCCAACAAGCCATAACAATCATCTTTTGAACTGCGACCATTGGATGACCGAACACACACACCACTATTCATTGTGGCTTTTCCCATTCAATATTCTTGAGTGTGAAAATTATACCCATTTATGAAATATGCTGGCCAAGTTCATACTCTTAACTTTAGAACCCATGACAAATAATATAGCAATCTTTGCTCTTTAACTTGATCATGATTACTGTGAACCTAAGGTCACACACGCAAAGTCAATAATATATATTTAAATAATGTATAAAATATTAATAACTTGATTTTGGTTCATAGGCAACTTACATATGTTTTGAACTATGCTGCAAATTGTTCATCGCACAAACGGTCCAACTCATTTGGTGGTAGTTCATACATTGAAGTTTGAAAAATCCTATTAACAATTTACATTTATATATTAGTAAATATTTGACAAGCAATACATATATTAGCGACGAATTTATTTTTTGTTGCAAATTATGTCGCAAAATTAGCGATGAAAAAAAATAAGTCACTAACTCTGTCGCAAATTAGCAATGAATAGTTTTTCGTCGCAAATTCCGTTGCAAATTAGCGACGAATTTTTTTTCGTAGCAAATTCCGTCGCAAATTAGCGACGACATTTTTTTCCATCGCAAATTAGCAACAAGAAAAAAAATTTCGTCGTTAATTTCGTCGTAAATTTGCGACAAATTTTTCGTGGCAAATTCCGTCGCAAATTAGCGACGACTTTTTTTTCGTCGCAAATTAGCAACGGAAAAAAAATTCTTCGCTAATTCCGTCGCAAATTAGCCACGAATTTTTTTCGTGGCAAATTCCGTCGCAAATTAGCCATGGATTTTTTTCCATCACAAAATTCGTCGCAAATTTGCGACGAATTTTTTTTTTGTCGGAAATTAGCAACGAAAAAATTATTCGTTGCAAATTCCGTTGCTAATTAGCAACGAAAAATTATTCGTCGCTAATTTTCGTGGCTAAATCCTTGTTTTTTTGTAGTGCCACTACACGCATCACCTTCCACCAGTCGTAAAAAACCAAGGCCGAGAGCCCTTTTGCCGTCGATCACTGTCGCGACCCAAAAAAAATCAACGTTTTCGATCTTAGACTGATGGATTACTAGATCAATTAAATTAACTAACCTAGCTCGAGTTCTCCCAAACTCTACCAAATCGCAACTTAAGTCCAATTGTGAGCATGCAAATATTTTCAACAGGAGTCGCCACTAATCATTTAAGGTAGGTTGATTAGAAACCTAAATAAAATAGCGGGAGTACTATTTTATTTCTACGAACCAGAAATTATGAATTCGGGGACTTGATTACGCTAGATTCCCTAACGCCCTTTCGGTACCAATTTCGAGAAAAATACTCAATTTGACAATTTTGATAAATCTTGACTTAGAGTTCAAAGGTGCAGAAATTTCTTTTTGATTTTTTTACTTATTTAAATGAAAGCTAACATATATGTAATGACGTGCAAAAATTGACATGCGATTAATGCAACCTAACATGCAAACTATATGTCATGCGACGATGTGACCTATTTCTAATGACAGGCATATTATTTTTTATTTTTTTAATGAAATTCGGAATTAAAAATGTCAATTATCTAAACATTGCAATTTTAAACTGAAGAAATTAACCTATTCTAGAGTAATATTTTTGGTATTTTTTTTTATCAAAATTCGAAATTAAAATCAAGTAAAAAAAAATAACCGCTAAATCTTTCGAATTAAGTTTTGATCTGAAGCCTGACAGATCGATCCTAAAATTCGAAATACCCGCTATGGAAATAACTCTATCTAAAGCCTGATAGATAGATTTATTTCCACGTGTGCAATTGCGGATTAGGAAATTTTCCTAATCGATCACATCTTGAAAAATTCTCGATATCTTAAATATCTTGGATATATTCAAAAGATTTTGAAAATTTTAAATTCTATCCAAATTTGAAAAGTAATAGATATCCAAGATTTCAAGAAATAAAATCCTAATTAGAATAATGCTTATTATCCAAATATGCAAAATTAGATATCAATAAGCACAAATTAGGAAACCAAAATATTCAAATCAAATCGGGATAAGATAATTACTTGATTTGTAGATTTATTTCCTAATTTGAATTTACAGCGGATCGGGATTGCAGATCAGAACGGCAACCGGCGGTGCGTCAGGAGTGGCGGCGCGGTGGATCACGAGCAGCAGCTGGGGATGACCAGCAACATTCACGGTGGCTCGGTGCCGGCGGTGATGTCTCGGCGCGGGCACAACAGCAGCAATTAGCTTTCCCAAGTCACCGAATAGCCTACAAGAAAGAAAACTTTGACTCGGCAAAGCATGGCACGGTTATGACGCGATTTAGGCATTCGTCGGGGCTGTTCGACGGTCGTTGAACTCGCCTGGAATCCCTCTGGAATTGCTGGCGTTACTGGGAATTTGCCGCCGTATCAATGGTGACGCGACACAACGAAGAAGTAGAGTGTGGAGACGTGTGGAAGCAGCAGCACAAGACACGAACCAGAACTCGTCTTTTGGAAGTGGAAGTGTGTGTTCTCTCCTTGCTTTTCTCTTCACGATTCTTCTTTCAATGGTCTCACCTCCCCTGTTCTGACGCTTTTTTTTTCTTTTTATCAGACCCCCACTTTGGAATGCCTCCAATTACTATTTTATTTAATCCAACTTCCACTAAAAACCTTTTCACCACCGCTTGGAATTTTCTTTTAACCTGCAGAGGCACAAGAACAACGTAACATAGATGGCACAAAGGGGCACTTGGTATGACACCAAGGTAGCAACGTCGTCGATCAGGGGTTAGAGCAGCTGCAGGTTTCTCGGTTCAGGATCATGGGCAGCCTTTGTCGTCACAATGTGTGCTGAAGCAGCGAGCGATGTGGATGAGCAAGAGCGTCGGGTGATCGTTGGTTGTCGGTGGGCTAAGCAGCAGCTTGATTCGCTAGACGTCGCTGGGCTCACTGTTCCGAGATGCCTACTGTGTCAAACGATGGCTGGGAGCGTCGGGGAAAGCCACAGAAAGCGTCTGGAATTTGGGCAAAGGACACGACTTGCCCAGGAATGAGAGAGAGAATAAAGACCAGTTTCTTTTCTTGACCTTTGACTGTCTGTGCTCCCAAAAGAACTCTTTGACGTTTACTACGTGACCAGAAACTCTCCCTCTTTCCTTTTCTCACGCCTTTTTCTTTTGTGGCTCTGTATGAATTGTGAATGAAGCCCCCCTTGACCGATGTTCTCATTGAATTTATAGGCAAAGTTTAGGGTTTTTCTTGCAATTACTTCCTATTTTGATTCAAAGAAAATATTGTAATATCTTTTGTGATAATATCAATTTATTCAATTTGAATCGTGATAATATCAAGATGAACAAATCAATATTTTCCAACTCGATATTTTCCAATGAAAATTTTAGCTCTTATAACATTCATGGGCTTGGCCAAGAATTTTATTGAACGCGGGCTTAGTCCAATTTCATTAAGTTCAGAGCCGTTCACATTGGTCCAATACAAATGCAGCTAACCTATATGAACCTAAACTATATGCTATGCGATTTTAATATTTTTGTTTAGGGGTTAAAATTTAATCCCTAATTTTCTATGCAATTAACCACTAAATGATGCGTCGAAATTTAGGTGTCAACAATCACCATCAGTCACCATCCAAAGTCGCTTAGCCGCCAAACCTAGTTTGCTATCAAATCTTCAATTTAGGTAAGAATCTTGTCCGAATTTGAATTATGGTGATATTGTGATATAACATGATTATCTTTAGATTCTAGGCATATCCAATTAGAGTTATTTCCAAATTTGACGCCATGCATAGTCAGTAATTTGATCTATGGCAATGAGATAGGATTATCGACCATGCGGAAAATCAGTAACTTAATTCTTAAGCCTTAGGGTAAGGGTGTCGATTTTATTTGTCATCAAATTTAAGTTGATTAGAATCTCTAATGCATATCTATTGCGATTTTGTAATTATCTCTTGCCATGAATGTTTATATTTGTTTGATTTGTTTCCCATCCAAAAAATATCAAAGAGATTAAATAAGTTATGATAGATTTAGAATAGATTGTAGATAAGATTTCATGATATATTGGGATAGTTTTTCTAGATAAATTGCATGCTAGGATAGGGCTTATTTAGTTAAAATAGGTTTCCATTATAAATAGGATTTAATCTAGATGAATTGGATAATATCCTACGCTAGATAATTTATTTTGGTTAACTATTAGTTGCGAATTTTAATAAAAAAAAATCACCAAAAATATAATGTTCATGCCATATAGATTTAGTTGCATCATTCATGCATCAGTGTTTGCCGTGTCATTTTGCTACGTCATGCCACATCATCAATGCTTGCCATGTCAATATGCCACATCATCAATGTTTGCTATGTCACCATGCTATGTCATATGTCATGTCATCATCTATGCCGCGTAATTGCCATGCCATGCTGTGTCATCTATGCCATGGAATCAATTCCATATCATTTAGTTATTACATGTTTAGGGATAATCAATGCATGTCATATTATAATAGTCTCATGTTGATTGTTGTCCGTTATTAGAATTTGGTCACATCACATGTCATCATGCATGTTTAATCTCGATTAGAATTTCATACAGTTCGTTTTCATATATAAAAGAAAAACCCTTAAAGAAAGTTTATTATAATCGCGTAACTAGATAGAAACATCATGGTTAGGCTAGGTTTAGTGTAGCTAGAGCCTTAGTTTAATTCTTTGTGATTTCCATATTTTCCTACAATTTATTGCTTTTGATTATTGGTTTTTAATTTCATTGGATGCGGACCCGCATGATTACCCCTTTGCATGTTAGTGGCCATGTTGAAAGTCAATCCAAGTTGCATGAAAATTATATTTGAAAATCAAATAAATCTTTGGTTAGTAAAAGTAAGGTACACCCTCACACTTTGGTATCTAATTGACCCACTAAAAACTAATTAGTAACTACTTCAAAGTGAAATTAATTTACATGTTAAAGATTCAACCTAAGTTTTGAATTGTAACGGGCTTGAGAGAGCCCAAGTTAGGTGTAAGTTTAGTAATCCATTAACCAAACTTTAGGTAGTTCACGAAATGGTAGGTTGCATTAAAAATGACTTTGCTCCTTGACAAGTTGCACACCTTGAGATAATAACATGCACATCTCCATTCATCTTTGGCTAATAATAATACTCTTGAAGAACATTAAGACTTTTATTAATGCGAAAGTGGCCTGCCAATCCTCCACTATGCGCTTTGCGGATCAATAATTTCCTAAATGAACTTTTTGGTACACATAATCAAAAAGAAACCCATCATTAATCGGATAAATGCCCCAAACTCTATATTTACAGTTGTTGATGATAGAAAAGAACTTTGGATCTTCATAATATAGTTCTTTCATTGATTAGAAACCAAGGATCCTAGAGTCCAAAAGAGTAGGCATAGAGTATCTCCTCGATAAGGCATCCACTACACTATTAGTGTGGCTAGGTTTATATTTCAAAAAAAAAAAAATTGAAGACTACCCATTTGGCATGCCTCAAATTGAGTTCATGTTCATTTTCAAATATGAATTTACAAAGTTAAAGAAAAGATAATCCCACTCACTTGGAAATGCCCAAAACCAAACCTCGTAGCTATACAAGTTGACGATCTCATAGTCCTATCAATTAAATAAGAATTGACGTCAAAATCAAGTAAAACAGTACTTTAACTAATGACTCAACTAAAGTACATTTAATTACTACAAAATGACTCCCACGCATCAACAAATTACTCACCTAAAGTGATTATTCAAAGTCGTTCACATCGTGGTGCTTGACCGCGAAAATTTAGAAATTTCGTTAAGACTAAATCGTTACTCCAAATCGACTTTCATCAAACCTCGTGGATCTAGAATGCCCTAATCTACCATTTCCATGTAATCCCACAGTTTAACAACTTCAAAATCGGATTTTGCAATTCAAACTTGACATAATTTTAAATTTGTGCTATGTTCCCAAAAACTACTCCGATTAGAAGAATAAAGGGGTTGAATTCTTACCGAGCATTGCAAATCAAAGTAAATCTAGCATGGTGAGATACCTGTGGTGTGTACTCGCAAAAAACCTTTCCTTTCTTTCCCTATCTTTCTTGGGAGAAGGATACTAGAAGTGTTAAAAGTTGTGTACGATACTCACATTAATGTCATCAGTTTTCGTCGAATCACTTAAGTGCTAAACCTGAGAAAAAACAGTCACTTAAATGTCTTCGGCGAGAAATTCCAGCCAAAATAAGTACGTGATATTTATAATTAAAATCTAGGATAAAGACACCATAAGTGTCATAACTTTCGTACAGTGCTTAATTGAATGTCATAAGTTTTTTTTCGACCACTTGAGTGTCATAACTTCTAAAAAACGTTCACTTGAGTGCCATAACTTTCAATCGATTACTTAAGTGCCAAATTTTTTTAAAAACGTTCACCCAAGTGCTGGAAATCTGATGTGGCATAGAATTTATGATAAACGTTTTTAAAAATTATGATACTCAAGTGATCGATTGAAAAGTCATATATTACTCAAGTAATCAGAAAAAAAAAAGTTATAGCAATCAAGTAAACACCATACATAACTTATGGTACTCAAGTGATTGAAAAAAAGTTATGGCACTCAAGTGAGCGTCGTATGAAAGTTATGATGCTTGTGGGGTTCTTACCCCTTAAAATCTTAATATGAGTTGGCATTTTTAAAAAGAACGGTCCACATGGCATATCCATTTGTACATTTCTCCTCCTCTCCCTCCATGTCATTTTTTTCTTTTTTCTATTTTTTTCTTTTCTTTTCTCCCTTTCGCGCCTTGATGGCTTCTACTTGGCTACAGCTTCACCGACGCTCACCCATCACCACCCAAACCTAGAGCTACGCCATAACCTCAGCAAACGACGTCAATCCACCTCCTTTTAACCAAGGGCGATTTTAGGGGAAACCAAGACTTCTATGGCCGTCGCAAGGCTGCTGGAGGCAACGAGGGGGTCATCATTGACTAAGTCAGAGGTGGAAGAGGGGTTGGGATAGGAGGAGGAGGATGGTACAGCGGAGGGCTTGACATTGGACAAGCAGGTGTGGCAGGAGGTGAAGAAAGCGACGGGGGCGCTCTTGAAGAATTCATAAATATGGCCTTCTTTGGCTGTTTTCTCGCAAATAGACACCGTTTAACACCATTGAGCTATACAAATGCATACAACAAAGAAATAGGGGATCATGTAATGTATTCAAGGATGAAAAAATGTAATGGAAATCAAATCCACAGTATGTGAAAGAAATTTTCGATAAGCAAGGGAAAACATAGAGGCTTGGGCGTTCCATGTGAAGAGGGTGTGGGTATTGGACAAGTGGGTGTGGCCGGAGGCGGAGAGAGCAACGAGGGTGCGGGCAAGCGGGAACCACTCACAGTCTAGAGGAGGATGTCGGATTTGTTGACAGGATGAAGAAAGAGGATAAGGAACGACTAGGTTCAGATTTGTGAGAGGAATGCTGTTTGGTGAAGATCGCTTGCCTTCATTTAGGCTCCGTTTGTCGGAAAATATTCTTCTTTTGGAAAATATTTTCCCGGAAGTCATTTTCCTGAAAAATATTTTCCTGGAACACAATTTTCTGGTGTTCGGCTAAAATTTAAAAAAGTTTCGGAAAATATTTTCTGGTGTTCGGCGACCGCCGATCCTGCGGCGTCCAGCAATCGGCGGCGGTCGGCGACGGTGGCTGGCAGTCGGCGGCGGCGGCCGACTACCGGCGGGCAATGGCGGTGACCGACAATCAACTTCCTCTCCCACGAAAAACATTTTTCCTCCCATGAGCAATTTTGTCTTGACTTTGGGGGAAAATGATTTCCTCTTTGTGAAAAGAGGAAATCATTTTCCTCAAAACTCTGAAGGATTTGGGGGTGGGGAAGGAAAATGTTTTCCCACGGAAAACATTTTCCACCCCCGAACACCGGAAAACGCGAAAAATGTTTTCCGGAATATTTTCCGGAAAACATTTTCCGCGTTTTCCGGTGTTCGGGGGCGGAAAATGTTATTCTGAAAAATATTTTTCGCGTTTTCCGGTGTTCGGGGGCGGCCACCCCCAAATCCTTCATTGTTTTGAGGAAAATGATTTCCTCTTTTCACAAAAAGGAAATCATTTTCCCCCAAACTCAAGGCAAAATTGTCCATAGAAGGGAAAATGTTTTCCGTGGGAGAGAAAGTTGATCGTCGGTCCGGTCGCCGGCCGCCGCCGGTTGCCGATCTCCGCCGCCGGTCGCCGGTCGTCGGACGCCGCCGAATCGGCGGTCGCCGAACACCAGAAAATATTTTCCGAAACTTTTTCAAATTTTAGCCGAACACCAGAAAATTGTGTTCCAGGAAAACATTTTTCAGGAAAATGACTTCCGGGAAAATATTTTCCAAAAGGAGAATATTTGCAGCAAACGAACAGAGCCTTAATGTTGCAAAGCTCAGTAGAAGAAATGGAGGAGAGAGAGACAGAGGAAGAGCAATCACTTCGGATGAACTAGACTGGACAAAATAAGAAAGACGCTGGTTAATTATCATCTTCGACGCTCACCATTTGCCAAACTACAATTCCATCAACATTCAGCCATGACTTATCGAGACAGAAGATGAGATTGTGCATTGAAACCATCACAAGGAAACAGACTTGAGCATTCTCGAAGAATCTAAAAATGTGACCTTCTCAGGCTGTTTTCTCGCAAATAGTTACCGTTTAACACCATTGAGCCATAAAAATACATACAACAACATAAATAGGAAATCATGTAATGTATTTGATGGTGAAAAAATGTAATGGAAATCAAATCCACGGTATGTGAAAGAAATTTTGATTAACAAGGGAAAACATAGGAGCTTGGGCGATAAACGACATGATTCAAATTTGTGAGAGAAATGCTATTCGGTAGAGATCACTTGGTTTCATCTGATGTTGCAGAGCTCAGTTGAAAAAATGGAGGAGAGATAGAGGGCAAGAGCAATCACTCCGGATGAACCAGACTCGACGAAATATAAAAAATGCCTGTCAGTTATCATCTTCAGCCCTCACCGTTTGTCAAACTGCAATTCCATCAACATTCAGCCATGACTTACCGAGATAGAAGATGAGATTGTGCATTGCAACCATTACAAGGAAACAGACTTGAGCATTCTTAAAGAATCCATAATGTGACCATATCCGGCCGTTTTCTCACAAATAGTCACCGTTTAACACCATTGAGCCACACAAATACACACAACAGAAAAAGGGAATCATATAATGTATTCAAGGATGAAAAAATATAACGGAAATCAAATCCATAGTATGTGAAAGAAATTTTGGATTGACAACAGAAAACATAAGAGCATAGGCGTTCCTTGTGAAGAGGGCGTGGGCATTGGACAAGCGGGTGTGGCAGGAGGTGGAGAAAGCAACGAGGGCACAGGCAGGTGGGAACCACACGCAGTCTAGAGGAGGATGTCGGATTTGCTGATGAGTTAGAGAAAGAGGGCAATGAACAACATGGTTCATATCTGTAAGAGGAATGCGGTGGAGATCGCTTGCTTTCATTTGATGTTGCACAGCTCAGTCGAAGAAATGGATGAGAGAGAGGGGAAGAGCAATCACTATGGAAGAACTAGACTCAATGAAATACAAAAGACGCCTCTTAGTTATCATCTTCAGCCTTCACCGTTTGCCTGACTGCAATTCCATCAATCTCTAGATATGACTTACCGAGACAGAAGATAAGATTGTGTAGCGAAACCATCATAAGGAAACAGACTTGAGAATTCTTGAAGAATCCATAAATGTGACCTTCTTTAACTGTTTTCTCGCAAATAGTCACCGTTTAACACCATGGAGCCATACAAATACATACAACAATAGAAACAGGGAATCCTGTAATGAATATAAGCATAAAAAATTGTAAATGGAAATCAAATCCACAGTATGTGAAAGAAATTTTGGATTGACAAAGGAAAACATAGGAGCTTGGGCGATCCTCGTGAAGAGGGCGCGGGCATTGGACAAGGAGGTGTGGTGGGAGGGGGAGAAAGTAACGAGGGTGAGGGCAGACGGGAACCACTTGTGGTCAAGAGGAGGATGTCGGATTTGTTGATGGGTTGGAGAAAGAGGGCGAGGAACAATATGGTTCAGATCTATGAGAGGAAAGTTGTTCAGTGGAGATCGCTTGGTTTCATTTGATGTTGCAAGGCTTAATCGAAGAAATGGAGGAGAGAGAGGACAAGGGCAATCACTCCAGATGAACCAGACTCGACGAAATATGAAAGACGCCTGTTAGTTGTCGTCTTTGACCCTCACCATTTGCCGGACTGCAATTCCATCAACATTCAGCTTTGACTTACCTAGGCAGAAGATTAGATTGTGCATTGAAACCATCACAAGGAACCAGACTTGAGCATTCTCGAAGATTCTATAAATGTGACCTTTTCCAGCCGTTTTCTCGCAAATAGTCACTGTTTAACACCATTGAGCTATACAAATACATAAAACAACAGAAATAGGGAATCATGCAATGTATTCGAGGATGAAAAATGTAATAGGAACCAAATCCACGGCATGTGATAGAAATTTTGATTAACAGGAGAAAACATAGGAGTTTGGGTGTGGAACGATAGGGTTCATATTTGCGAGAGGAATGCTATTCGATGGATATTGCTTGTTTTCATTTTGATGTTGTAGAGCTCAGTCGAAGAAATGGAGGAGAGAGAGGGGAAGAGCAATCACTCCAAATAAACCAGACTCGACGAAATACGGAAAACGCCTAATAATATTATCATCTTTGACCCTCACCATTTGCCAAATTGCAATTCCATCAACATTTAGCCATGACTTACCGAGAATGAAGATAAGATTGTGCATTGAAACCATCACAAGGAAACAGACTTGAGCATTCTCGAAGAATCCATAAATGTGACCTTCTCCGGCTGTTTTCTCGCAAATAGTCACCATTTAACACCATTGAGCCATACAAATACAAATAACAATAGAAATAGGGAATCATGTAATGTATTCAAGGACGAAAAAAATGTAATGGAAATCAAATCCACAATATGCAAAAGAAATTTTGATTGATGGGGGAAAACAAAGGAGCTTGGGCGATGAACGATATGGTTCAGATCTGTGAGAGGAATGCTGGTCGGTGGAGATCGCTTGGTTTCATCTAATGTTGCAGAGCTCAGTCGAAGGAATGGAGAAGAGAGAGGGGAAGAGCAATCACTCCAAATATACCAGACTTGACATAATACGAAAGACGCCTGTTAGTTATCATCTTCGGCCCTCTCCATTTGCCAGACTGCAATTCCATCAACATTCAGCCATGACTTACCAAGACAAAAGATGAGATTGTACGTTGAAACCATCACAAGGAAATAAACTCGAGCATTCTCAAAGAATCTATAAATGTGACATTCTTCGGCCGTTTTCTCACAAATAGTTGCCGTTTAACACCAATGAGCCATGCAAATACAGACAACGGAAACAGGAAATCATGTAATGTATTCAATGATGAAAAATTATAACGGAAATTAAATCCACAGTATGCGAAAGAAATTTTGGATTGACAAGGGAAAACAACATTGAAGCTTGGATGTTCCTTGTGAAGAGAGCGTAGGCATTAGACAAGAAGGTGTGGCGGGAGGTGGAGAGAGTAACGATGGTGCAGGCATATGGGAACCACTCGCAGTCTAGAGGAGGATGTTGGATTCATTGACGAGTTGGAGAAAGAGGGCAAGGAACGATATGGTTCAGATTTATGATAGGAAAGCTCTTCAGTGGAGATCACTTGGTTTCATTTGATGTTGCAAAGCTTACTTGAAGAAATGGAAGAGAGAGAGAGAGAGCGGAAGAGCAATCACTTTGGATGAACCAGACTCAACAAAATATGAAAGACGCCTCTTAGTTATAATCTTTGGCCCTCACCGTTTGCCGGATTGCAATTCCATCAACATTTAGCCATGACTTACCAAGACAGAAGATGAGATTGTGCATTGAAACCATCACAAGGAACCAAACTTGAGCATTCTCGAAAAATCCATAAATGTGACCTTTTCTTACCGTTTTCTTGCAAATAGTCACCATTTAATACCATTGAGCCATACAAATACATACAACAATAGAAATGGGGAATCATGTAATGTATTCGAGGATGAGAAAATGTAATGGAATCCATCATATGTGAAAGAAATTTTGATTGATAGGAGCTTAGGCAAGGAATGACATGGTTCAGATCTGTGAGAGGAATGCTGTTCAATGGAGATCGCTTGGTTTCATCCGGAGTTGTAGAACTTGGTCAAATAAATGGAAAAAAGAGCGAGAGAGGGGAAGAGCAATCACTCTAGATTAACCAGACTCGATGAAATACGAAAGACGCCCGTTAGTTATCATCTTCAGCCCTCACCGTTTGCCAGACTGCAATTCCATCAACATTTAGCCATGACTTACCGAGACAAAAGATGAGATTGTGCAATGAAACCATCACAAGGAAACAGACTTGAGCACTTGTGAAGATTCCATTAAATGTGATCTTCTCTGGCTATTTTCTCACAAATACTTACCGTTTAACACCATTGAGCCATACAAATACATATAGCAACAGAAAAAGGGAATCGTGTAATGTATTCAAGGATGAAAAATTGTAATGGAAATCAAATCCACAGTATGTAAAAGAAATTTTGGATTGACGGGAAAACTTAGGAGCTTGGGTGATGAACAACATGGTTCAGATTTTTGAGAGGAATGCTATTTGGTGAAGATCGCTTGGCTTTATCTGATGTTGCAAAGCTCAATCTAAGAAATTGAGGAGAGATAAAGGGGAAGAGCAATCACTCTGGATGGACCAGACTTTACAAAATATGAAAGACACCTGTTAGTTATCATCTTCGGTCATCATTGTTTGCCATACTGTAATTCCATCAACATTCAACCTTGACTTATTGAGACAGAAAATTAGATTGTGCAGTGAAACCATCATAAGGAAACAGACTTGAGCATTCTTGAAGAATCCTTAAATGTGACCTTCTTTGACCGTTTTCTCCCAAATAGTCACCGTTTAACACCATTGAGCCATACAAATCCATACAACAACAGAAAAAGGGAATCATATAATGTGTTCAAGGATGAAAAAATGCAATGGAAATCAAATCCACAATATGTGAAAAAAAATTTGGATTGATAACAGAAGACATAGGAGTTTGGGCGTTTCTTATGAAGATGGCATGACCATTGGACAAGCAAGTGTGGCGGGAGGTGGAGAGAGTATTGAGGGTGCGAGGAGGCGGGAACCACTCGGGGTCTAGAGGAGGATGTCGAATTCGTTTCCGGATTGGAGAAAGAGTGCGAGCAATGACATGGTTCAGATCTGTGAGAGAAAAGCTGTTCGGTGGAGAACGCTTGGTTTCATTTGATGTTGTGGAGCTCAGTCGAAGAAATGGAGGAGAGAAAAAGGGACAGAGTAATCACTCTAGATGAACTAGACTCGATGAAATACAAAAGAAGCCTAATAATTATCATCTTCGGCCCTTATCATTTGCCAGACTGTAATTCCATCAACATTCAGCCATGACCTACCAAGAAAGAAGATGAGATTGTGCATGGAAACTATCACCGGGAAACAGACTTGAGCATTCTCGAAGAATCTATAAATGTGACCTTCTCCGGTCGTTTTCTCGCAAATAGTCACCGTTTAACACCATTGAGCCACACAAAATCATACAGCAACAAAAAAAGGGAATCATGTAATGTATTCGAGGATGAAAAAATGTAATGGAAATCAAATCCACAATATGTCAAAGAAATTTTGATTGACAGGAGACAATATAGAGCTTAGGCGATGAACAACATTGTTCGGATCTACTAGAGGAATGCTGGTCAGTGGTGATCGCTTGGTTTTATCAAATGTTGCAGAGCTCAGTCGAAGAAATGGAGGAGAGAGAGAGAGGGGAAGAGCAATCACTCCAGATGAACCAGACTCAAGGAAACACGAAAGACGCTCGTTAGTTATCATCGTCGGCCCTCATCGTTTGCCAAACTGCAATTCCATCAACATTGAACCTTGACTTACCGAAATTGAAGATGAGATTATGCAATGAAACCATCATATGGAAACAGACTTGAGCATTCATGAAGAATCCAAAAATGTGACATTCTTTGGCCGTTTTCTCACAAAGAGTAACCGTTTAACACCATTGAGCCTTACAAATACATACAACAATAGAAAAAAGGAATCATATAATGTATTCGAGGACGAAAAAATATAATGGAAATCAAATCCACGGTATGTGAATGAAATTTTGGATCAACAAGGAAAAACATAAGAGCTTGGATGCTCCTTGTGAAGAGGGCGTGGGCTTTGGACAAGTGGGTGTGGCGGGAGGCGGAGAAAGCAACGAAGGTGCGGACAGGCAGGAACCACTCGCAGTCTAGAGGAGCATGTCAGATTGGCTGCCGAGATGGAGAAAGAGGGCGAAGAACGGGATGGTTCAAATTTGTGGGAGTAAAGCTGTTCGGTGGAGAATGCTTGGTTTCATTTCATGTAGCAGAGCTCACTTGAAGAAATGGAAGAGAGAGAGAAGGGAAGAGCAATCATTCCGGATGCACCAGACTCCACGACATACGAAAGACGCCCGTCAGTTATCATTTTCAGCCCTCGTCATTTGCCAGACTACAATTCCATCAACTTTCAGGCATAACTTACCGAGACAGAAGATGAGATTGTGCATTGAAACCATCACAAGGGAACAGATTTGAGCATTCTCAAAGAATCCATAAATGGGACCTTCTCCGACCGTTTTCTTACAAATAGTCACCGTTTAATACCATTGAGCCACACAAATACATACAACAACAAAAACAGGGAATCATGTAATGTATTCAAGGATGAAAAATTGTAATGGCAATCGAATCCACAGTGTGTGAAAAAAATTTTGATTGACAGGGGAAAACATGGAAGCTTAGGTGATGAACGACATGGTTCAAATCTTTAAGAGGAATGTTGTCCGATGGAGATCGCTTGTTGTCATATGATGTTGCAAAGCTTAGTTATCATCTTTGGCCCTCACCGTTTGCCAGACTGCAAATTTATGAACATCTAGCCATGGCTTACCGAAACAGAAGATGAGATTGTGCAGTGAAACCATCATAAGGAAACAGCCTTGAGCATTCTCGAAGAATCCAAAAATGTGACCTTTGGCCGTTTTCTCGCAAATAGTTACTGGTTAACACCATTGAGCTTTACAAGTACATACAGCAACAAAAAAAAGGGAATCATATAATGTATTCAATGACGAAAAAATATAATGGAAATCAAATCCACAGTATGTGAATGAAATTTTGGATTGACAAGGGAAAATATAGGAGCTTGGGCATTCCTTGTAAAGAGGGCGCGAGCATTAGACAAGCAGGTGTGGTGGGAGGCAGAGAGAGTAACGAGGGCGCGGGCAGGTGGGAACCACTCTCGGTCTAGAGGAGGATGTCATATTCGTTGGCAGGTTGGAGAAAGAGGGCGAGGAATGACATGGTTTAGATCTGTGAGAGGAAAGCTATTCGGTGGAAATCGCTTTGTTTCATTTGATGTTGCAGAGCTTAGTCAAAGAAATGGAGAAAGAGAGGGGAAGAGCAATCACTCCGAATGAACTAGACTCGACAAAATACGAAAGACGCTGGTTAGTTTTCATCTTCGGCCCTCACCGTTTGCCAGGCTGCAATTCCTTCAACATTCAATTATGACTTATTGAGATAGAAGATGAGATTGTGCATTGAAACCATCACAAAAAAACAGACTAGAGCATTCTCAAAGAATCTGTAAATGTGACCTTCTCCGGCCGTTTTCTCGTAAATAGCCACCATTTAACACCATTGAGCCATACAAATCCATATAACAGTAGAAATTGGGAATCATATGATGTATTCGAGGATGATAAAATTTAATGGAAATCTAATCCACAGTATGTGAAAGAAATTTTGATTGACGGGGGAAAACATAGGAGATTGGGCATTCTTTATGAAGAGGGCATGGGCATTGGACAAGTGAGAGTGGCAGGAGGCGGAGAGAGCGACAAGGGCATGGGCAGGCGAGAATCACTCACGATCTAGAGGAGGATGTCGGATTCATTGACGAGTTGAAGAAGGAGGGCAATGGATGACATGGTTCATATCTATGAGAGGAATGTTGTTTAGTGAAGATCGCTTGGTTTCATTTGCTGTTGTAGAGCTCAGTTGAAGAAATTGAGGGGAGGGAGAGGGGAATAGCAATCACTCCGGATGAACCAGACTCGACAAAATACGAAAGACGCCTATTAGTTATCATCTTCGGCCCTCACCATTTGCCAGACAGCAATTCCATGAACATTTAGCCATAACTTATTGAGATAGAAGATGAGATTGTGCATTGAAACCATCACAAGGAAACAGCTTGAGCATTCTCGAAGAATCCATAAATGTGATCTTCTCCAATCGTTTTCTCACAAATAATCACCGTTTAACACCATTGAGCATACAAATACATTCAACAACAGAAACAAAGAATCTTGTAATGTATTCGAGGATGAAAAAACGTAATGGAAATCAAATCCACGATATAAGAAAGTAATTTTGATTGAAAGGAGAAAACATAGGAGGTTGGGCATTCCTTGTGAAGAGAAAGCGGGCATTGGACAAGTGGGTGCAGCGAGAGATGGAGAGAGCGATGAGGGCGCGCACAGGCAATCTAGGGGAGGATGTCGAATTCGTTGTCAAGTTGGAGAAAGAGGGCGAATAATGACATGATTCAGATCTGGGAGAGGGATGATGTTCGGTGGAGATCGCTTGGTTTCATTTGATGTTGTAGAGCTCAGTCGAAAAAATGGAGAGAGAAAGGGGAAGAGCAATCACTCCGGATGAACCAAACTCGACAAAATACGAAAGACACCAGTTAGTTATCATCTTTAGCCCTCACCGCTTGCTAGACTGCAATTCCATCAATATTTTAGCCATGACTCACCGAGACAGAGATGAGATTGTGTGCATTGAAACCATCACAACGAAACAGACTTGAGGATTCTCGAAAAATCCATCAATGTGACCTTGTCCGACTGTTTTCTTGCAAATAGCCATTGTTTAACACCATTAAGCCATACAAATGCATGCAACAACAGAAATAGGGAACCATGTAATCTATTCGAGGATGAAAAAAATGTAATGTAAATCAAATCCACAGTATGTGAAAGAAATTTTGGATTGATAGGGGAAAACAAAGGAGCTTTGGCATTCCTTGTGAAGGGAAAGTTGTCAAACACGATTGCCGGGCATATTGGAACAAAATAGCTCCGGAAACCGCCTCGAGGGACTTGGCTAGAGAAGGAGGCAACACCAACGGTGATTCGAACTCCTCACCGTGTGTGGTCCAGAATGGATCCGGCTAAGCCTCTGATTTGCGGCTTGGTTTTTCAACGAATCAGCTCCGTTGGTGGCGGACTTTGAGGTGGTTTTGATAAATTGCATAGACAAGAAGCTAAAGAGCAATTCCCTTTTGCTTTCTCGTGGTGCTCCCCTTTTCCCCCTCTGCGTCCCCTTTCTGTCAGCCATTCAGCAAGAAATTGATTTTTTTTGTTGAATGGCATCGTTTAAGTCTTATAGGCAGGCGAAACTTGTTGAATGATGTTGTTTTAGGCTTTTTATACTGATTTATACCTCTGGCGAGTCACATTAGTGAAATAATATTAAAATATTGCAACGTTGATTTTCGGCATTCGAGATCGAAGTTGACACTTAAGTAATCGTTTTTTTTTAAGTGGCACTTAAGTGATCTGAAAGAACTTTTGGTACTAAAATAAGCGCCGTACATAAATTCTGGCACTTCTGGTATCCTTTGGCTTTCTTTCTTCTTTTTCTTCTTTATTTTTCCTTTCTTTCCCATGCATGCCTTTCTCAGCCTTTTTATTTGAGTTGAGGGCAATCCTTTCCCTTATTTGTTGGGCAAAGAACACTAGAAGTACCAAAATTTGTATACGGCACTCACTTTAGTGCAAAATTTTTTTTTTCAAATCACTTAAGTGTCATTTTTTTTAAAAAAAGATCACTTAAGTGCCAATTCCGATTTGGGTTGCTGGAAATTGGATGTGACCATATTTTATTAATTTCTCAACCCTACATGGCACGTCGGCACTGACAAGGAAAATATTTAATATTATTTTTTATTTTTAAAATATTTTCTAATTTTTTTCTTTTTTTCCTTCTTTTCTTTTCTTTCTTCTTTTACCTTTGGCCCGTAATCGAACACCGGCCATCGGCCATGGCTAGCCACCTAGCCTCGCCCGGACAAGGCCGCCATCACCCGCCACAGGCGAGGCCCTGCCTGATGAGGGTGGGCGAGCCCTGGCGAGGGTCGGCCTCGCCTAGGCAAGGGCGAGCCCCAGCGAGGGCCGGCCTCACTGGAGGCCGACCCTCGCCAGTTCCAGCGAGGCTGTCGTGGCATCGGCAAGGCCGGCCTCACTGGACTTGCCTAGGCACCTTGCCTCGCCAGATTCGGTGAGGCTGGCCCTCGCCCAGGCCACGACAGCCTTATTAGGCATCGCCTTCCCCCAGGCGACGCCTGGCGAGGCCTTACTAGGGCTTGACCTTGCCCAGGCGAGGCGAGGTCGACCCTCGTTAATGCTTGCTCGCCCTCGCCCAGGTGAGGGTCGACCAAGCCTCGCTTGCGGCAGGCAACAACGGCCTCGTTCGAGTGACGACAGTCTCATTCGGGCAAGGCCAGGTGACTAACCATGGCTGGTGTCCGGTTATCGACCAAAGGTAGAAGAAGAAAAAAGAAAAGAATAGAAGGGAAAAAAAGAAAAAAAAATAAGAAAAATATTTAAAAAATCATAATACACACATGGAAATGCCACCACATAGATTGATTTTTTAAAAAAAATTCAACTCAGATTAAAATTTTAATTATAAAAGCCATGTATTAATTTGGCCAGAATTTCTCGCCCTTGACACTTAAATGATCATTTTTCCTTCGATTTGACACTTAAGTGAGCCGACAAAAATTTTTGGCACTAAAGTGAACGTCGTACATAAATTTTGACATTTCTAGTATTTTTCTCCCCTTATTTGTTGAATAGTTAACATTTTCTCTTTTTTTTTTAGACCCACCTTTGACCTAGTCAAATAGAAAAGGCCAAGACAAATTTGGGTCATTTATTGTTAATAGGATTGAACTTCCAATGGATTTAACTTTGGTACAAAGGCAATTTGGGAACTTTATTGCTAGAAGGATTGAACTTCTAGTTGATCCTCCTTGACTTGGCTTACTCGTTTGGGCATTCATATATTAAATGAGCATATTCGTTATAGCTGGAACAGTTAAAAAACTTTCCACCAACAGATCTAATGAAATTTCTAGCAAACTGATTTTGTAGACTTGAACAGGCCATTTCCATCTAATCTTTTCTTTTGTGCGTTGTCACATCCTGAACCCTACAATGCGCAACATCCCTCGCAAAGGTCGAAATTCGTGCAACGCCCCAGGAAGCATCGCCGACCCAACACCCAAGCAAAATAAAACCATGCACATGCAGAAGCGACGTATAAAAAAAAAATACATATATATATATATATATATATATATATATATATATATATATACCTATACAAAAACAACATGACCAGGGATAGCACAGCATTGGAATTCAGTAAGATTAAAAACATATACATTTCATTACTATTAAAAGTATATACAATATCCATTTACAGGGAATATAGACGACAACCAAAAACGGTCAACGGCCACTAAGGTCAAAAAGGATCAGTGGCCAGGGGTTAGGGATACTAGACTGAGATGGGGCTCTAATAAAAAAAGGTACAGCCCGATCTATCTAAAGCTGAGGCTGCCTAGGGGACCCAGTCCGGGTCGGACCCAGAAGACTCAGAAGTTGAAGAGCTATCAGGCAGCTCCTCCTTAGAATCTAATGAGTCCAGCTCGAACTCGGCCCCCGCAGCCTCCTCCTCCGAGTCCATATTCTCTGGCTCGGCCTCTGGCACAGGGTCCTCGATTGGCTGCCCTAGCTCCTCATCTAACTCCGCCTCCTCGTCT
Source organism: Syzygium jambos (assembly GCA_031216235.1). NCBI lineage: Eukaryota > Viridiplantae > Streptophyta > Magnoliopsida > Myrtales > Myrtaceae > Syzygium > Syzygium jambos. The sequence goes on from CM062229.1 coordinate 17,150,265, forward strand.
GGCTCCATCGACTCCGGATCAATATCCCAGTCGACTGGCTCCATGTCCATCGGATCAAACTCGTCAATCTCATAAACCACTGGATCGCCATAGGAACTCGAACTCTGCTCGGCTAGAGTGCCGGGGTCCACTAAATCACTATCAGGACATTGAGGGTCGAACACACCTTGCCCGTTGTACGGAACCTCAAAATTCCTAAATGGTCCATACTCTCTAGAATAATCTCTCCAACACCATGCAACATACTCATGGGTTTCAAAATGTGTCTCCCCCACGTCGACCCAGACTAAAGTATAATACCTAAGGTACATATCCCCGTGTCCTAAGGGGTATACTGATACCGTTGTCTTTATATGGTGGGGGATCCCAAAACGTACTGGCGCCTCAACCATCTTCAAGGCCGAGGGTCTGAAAAGGTGGTTTTAAATAACCGTGAGACGAATCTTAGCGAGTAAAAACCCCTAAACCGAAAATGGGCTAACATGCACCTCCTGACAGACGACAGTCATAAACAACTAGCAATAATGGCAGACAAATGACCGAGGCCCTCGGGCCCAGATCGAGCATACAATAACCCTGTAGATTAGACAATTCATAATGATAATCACGGCACATACGCGCGCGCACCTGTCACACGTACGTTATACGCCTGCTCGAACCCATTAGTGCCTTTTTCACACACGAATCACCGGCACGCACAATCACCAACACGCTTTGGCACACATATGTAATGCTCATGATTTGGCACAATAATGTACTCTGGCACACGGCTCATTGTCAATTACAGTTCGACCCGCGTAAAACGCATCAGGTCTATTTCTCAATTTCCAACACTTCATAGCCCGCGTAAAACGCATCAGACCCAATGTCTCTAGCCCACGTCAAAACGCATCAGGCGCAACACCGATCTCCTTACGAACCAAAACCCGCGTAAAACACATCAGGTTGGCCGTCTTCCGGACAAACCGGGCATTGTCTCGCGTAAAACGCATCAGGACTCATTATGACTACACGTGCACATAACCAATTTTTATCTGGACCCCGTGTAAAATACATCAGGGCAATTAGGCGATCAAATATTCATGTCAGGCACGCGCATTCTCATAACTCATGATTCAAGCCCAAATTCAATACGTGAGATGCCAAGCCATGCATAATGGGCACTCAATTTCAATCACGAATATATAAATCAACAATGTCAAGACGTGCCCAAAAATGTGTCATAACATGACCAATCAATATTGTATCGGCATGCCCAAAATATTCCATTTTAGCCCATTTTGACACGGCACCCAATTCACGTACTTAGCGTAATACAATTTCACATACTTAAGGCCCGCCATTATCTAGTCAATCTCGGCCATTAAGTATGTACACGTGGCATCACACAATTAAACACAATCAAGTACTAATTAGTCATTGAATCATTCAATTCAGGCAATCATGGCGATGATCCAATTAAATCTCAACTTAGCCAAATTTAGTCAAATTCAGTTCTAGGAGGGCAGCCACAAAACAGTCCGAATTAGGGCATTAATCCACCTCTTAATTAGCTTATTTAACTTCCAAATATACCCCAAAATCATCCACTAATCATCATCCCATAATCAATCCAATTTCCAATCTAATTAACCCTTAAAATCCACTTAATCCATCTAGAAAATGCAATCTTAGCCTAATTAAGGTTTAAGAATTAATTACTCATCCTTAACCTAAGCTCCAAATCAAGCTAAACGACAGGGAACGGGCGGCTGATCGCCGGCGAGCGGCAAGACCAGAGGCGGCATCCCGATGGCTTCCGCGGTGACGCTCGGACGGCGAAGGTCTCGGCGGGTGGCGGTCCGGCGAGCGGCGGCGTGTGATCCTCACACACGGCCGAGAAAGGAATTAGAGAGAGAGAGAGAGAGAGAGAGAGAGAGAGAGAGAGAGAGTGATCGGTGAGGATGGTGGTGGTACGGTGGCGAGACGATCGGCGACTTGGCTGAATGGGCGGGCGGCCTAGCTGTGCGACGTTCCATGGCCAAGGGGGCTGATCTAGCGGTCTCTCAACCCAAACGAGAGAGAGAAAGAGACGGTGAGAGAGATGGGACGGTGGTGGTGACGGTTGGTGATGAGCAGCGGCGGCGGCGCTCCACCGACGGTGATGACGCCCACGGCGAGAGGGAGAGAGAAAGAGAGAACCGGCGATGAAGAGGGAGAGGAGAGAGAGTGTGGCTTGGCTTGGGGAGGAAGAAATGATCAAGAGAGAGAGACAAGGGCAATTAATATGTTTAACCCATTTTTCTAAAATTCCAAGATTGTCCTTGAATGCTTGGTTCTCCTTCATTCTTATCCAAATAATGGAGAGCTTTTTGGTCCAAGCAAAGTTGAATTATTGGGTTGATACAATACTTAATTTAATCCTTAAATTAATCCCCAAAATTCGGAATACCCCAAAATTAGCCTAGGGGCAAAATGGTCATTTTCCGATTTTGGGCCGAATTTCCAATTTTCGACCATACTAGTCCCAAATATAGTTGGCCAACATAAAATGATGTCGTCCTCGCAAAATAATCGCATACGACCCCGGAAATCAATGTCCAAGTCCGGATCAAATTCCACGATCAAAATTGCTCAATTTAAAATTTTAGGGTTTCTCACCAACGGGCAGCTGTTTAGGGGTTACGCGTATCGACCTAGGGTTACTCGAGTCATGACGGTCTCGATTACCGGGAGAACGCGAGGAATTATCGCTAGTTCCGGAGGTTGCGATCGTTCGGTTTAAGTTCGGGATTTGTTCGCCACGCGTGCTCTCGGTCGTGCCGAATCACCCGCGATCCGATCATATATCATTGGCCAAACTAAATCCGTCACTCTCCTAGGATCGGCCCACATTGGCTCAAAATATTTCCTCATCGTTTCTCGGAATTAGTGCCCAATTCACAATCGGGTCCCTGGTCCACGTACCGTTTTCTAATTAGCCATTCCCTTTTGGCTAATATCTCACGATTGATCAAGTCCGGGCGAGACTTACTAAAATTAAATGAGAAATAATATATATTTCATTGATTCCGGAAATGAGTCGAAATTCAGGATGTTACATGCTTGGAAATGAATTTATTTATTCTTATTGTCAACTGAAAGACATGATAGGTGGACCGCCCAAGATGGGCCAAACCCAGCCCGTGAGCCACAAGGGCCCACAAGATAATTATTTGCCTATCACTATACATAGTAGGCACCCCTTAGAAAAACTAACATGTTTTTCCATATGCAAAAGAATACACTCCATCGAAAATAATATTATCTCTGTTTTTCTTTCGGAAAGCAAATGAGTATGAAAGACGATCGAAAAACTCTCAAGCGCAAAGTGGCACTTAATCTGTGACAATACCGAGTATGTTCGTTATGTGATATGCCTGTACGATCAGTGATACAAGTTGATGGTCCTCGGGCACGTTTTCCGCATTGATCGAATTTATTTCGAATATGTTTCGAATGTGTCGATTGGGAATTGAGTTTTCCCAACATTGGTATCAGAGCAACGCTTACTTGTTTCCCAATAATGCATGTGCATCGTCTGTAACATTGAAGTGTATACTACTTATTTTTTTCGTTTCGGTCTTGTTTTTTGTTCGTTTTCTTCACGTTGCCGAACTGTTCATGCATGTTTCGATTTTTGTTTTATGTCAAAACTTGAATTTCATTGCATAGACAGAAAGTGCTCGTCGAGATGAGCAAAATGAGGGGTGGCGCGTCGTCGAAGGAGGCCATATGCGCCCTCCCGCGCCGACAAGGGTTGTGGGGGCGATGGCGTGTGATGCGCGGCCATGGCCAAAAAAGCGCATCGGTTGTCGCCAACTGCCGACGATGACGTCAGTATGACGTCATCGGAGCGCGGACCCGAGACCCGACCTGTTGACCCGACCCGATTGACCGTTGACCCGATCAGGTTGACCGTTGATCGATCAACAGTCGGACCGATCAAACCGAACCGGTTCAGACCGAGCAGAATAACCCCATTGTGTTCTTTCGGCTCGTTCAAGCTCATTTGAACTCCGATTTGGGCATTTTTGGTATCAACGTGCTCGTATCGGAATGCTCTACGTTATGGTATATTCATATTACATGTTTGCTTCACTTATGAATGTGAAAATGTATGATAAACCCTATGTACACGTACTTAGGGGTATATTCTTTGACATTTTCTCTAGTATTTCTCTATAGTTTTTTTGAAATACAAGTGCTAGATCATATGTATATGAATAAGCATTCTTTATCTTAATGTATCATGGATTATAAGTAATCCCTTTGTTCTGTATTCGTTACAGGAACAATGGTACATTGGAGACGCACTCCGATAATCCCAAAAACGGCAGCTTAAAAGGAGAGGCTTGAGAAACTAAGAATTAAGCTAGCTCTTTATCGATAGGACGCTGGAGATAATATGATGACAAATATCATCAAGGTCAACAAAATGGTACAGAATATCATTTGAAACGGTTTTGTAATGCTGGAATATGTAATGGTCGGAGGTCTAAAATGCACTATTCCTGAAGAGTTGGGAAGAATGCTTGATAAGCTTAAAGAAACATTAAAGGGTCCAAGCTATAAGATGCTTGTGGAGAATTTTCTGCAAGAATACATAAGGGGTCGGGGCAAGGAGAACATCAACCCTTGCATTGAATGGGTCTCAGCGCAAACCATGACCCGAATCTAGGAGTTTTCCGGGAGCCTCTGTTTATGTTCCAAAGAAAATAGAATTTTCTAAAAAATTTTATGAGTCCTTTCCTGTCTATGTATTGGATTGGTACACTTGATATTGTTCTTTTAGGATTTGGAATCAATTCTGTACATGTTTCAAGTTGATATTACATATTCTTAAATATTTGTAAATGTGTTATGAAATATGTATGGCCATGAATTTTTGTGATTTCTCATTTTATATTGCCATATTATATATTATGTTATATGTGGGAAGTTCTTAAAAGTTTGTATAACTTTTGAAGAACCAATTTCTTTATATAAATGATTATGTTAATGATAATTTCAAATTAGGATTTTTAGATGTTGATTGGAAACATAGTAAACTTTCAACTCTAAGACCTTTTGTGAAACTATTTATTAATATTATTAGTTTATGTAATCATGATGCTGATGAAGCATTTAGATAGGCTTTAATAATTCGTGCGTATATGTCTGAAATGTTCAGATACGATGACTTCAGCAACTAAGAACATAGTGGCTGAACTTAATAAGAGAGAAAAATTGAATGACGACAATTATGAGATTTGGAGTCTCAAGATTCAATATGTGCTGGAAGAGCAAGAGGCACTTGAAGCTCTTAACCAGATTATGGAAGAACCCGAGGATGGGACAACTGCCCAACACAAGAGGGATAAAAATGCCTTTGCTGTTTGGAAAAGAAAGAATTCTCTTGCTCACATTACATTGCTAAGCAGCATAGACAATGACATCATGTGAGAGTTCGGACGTTTCAAGAATGCCAAAGACATGTGGGTTGCACTGGCAACAAGATTTGATTGAACTTCTATGACCAAACTAAGATAACTCACTATCCGTTTCGACTCATACAAGATATCTCATGGAAAGACCATGAAACAACATTTGAGGCAGATATCGAATATGATTAGTGAGCTGAAGGATGCCGGCCACATATTCACTGATGAACAGTAGGTACAGGCAGTAATTCGCTCCTTGCCTCAAAGCTGGGAGCACATGAAGATCCATTTGACCCACAATGAGGGTATCAAGACCTTTGAGGATGCTATGCAGCATCTTGAGCTAAAAGAGGATCGCCTCATGGTGGCTAAGCTTGAAACTGATATTTACTTTGCTGGTTCTAGCTCGCATGGAGTTTCGAGCTCCAAGAGGAAGCACCCTATTGGGTCAAAAAAGTGGAAAGGCAAGGAAGCAAGTCTTTCGGGGAAGAAACTGAGGCACAACCAACGGGAGAAAGGAAAGCGTCCTTTCAAGAAGAACATTTTCAAGAGTGAAATGTTACAACTGTGGCAAGAAGAGTCACTTTGCTCGTGACTGTGACAAGCCAAAGAAGGAAGAAACCCTTAGCATTCATGAAAATGCTACTTATGCATCTAGTTCAATGTTTCTAACTGAATCTAATCCTTTGTGGACTGTAGACTCGGGAGCCACAAACCATGTAACAAAGGACAGAGAAGCTTTCGTGGAGTTCCGACGAGTTTTACAAGGAACGAAGTGGATATACATGGGGAACAATTCAAGAGTAGAGGTCAAAGATATTGGCACTTGTCAACTACTTATATGCGGTGGACGCACATTATTCCTACATGATGTGCTATTTGCTCTGGAGATTCGTTGGAACTTAGTTTCGGTGTTGGTTTTAGTTAGACTTGATTTTAATGTAAACTTGCATAACAATAGTGTAGACTTGTCTTTAGGTACAAGTTATTATGGTTCTGGATATTTTTTAGATGTCTTTATTGTATTAGATGTTAACTATTGTGAAGTTAATGTTAGTTATTCCTTATTTACATCATCTGATTCTTATGAGAATGATGTAAATGTGTGGCACGCTAGACTTGGTCATATTGGCCAAAAAAAATGAATCGATTGGTTAAAGATGGCTTATTGGGCAATATTAAAAAGGCTAATTTGCCCATACGTGAGCATTGCCTTAAAGGAAAAACAACGTGAAAACCATTTGAAAAAGGAAGAAGAGCTGAATTTCCTTTGCAATTAATCCATACTGACATTTGTGGTCCAATGAATGTAAAAGCAAGACACGGGTATGTTTATTTCATCACATTCATTGATGATCATACTCAATTCGGATATGTCGATTTGATTTCTCATAAGTCCGAGGCTTTAAATTGCTTTAATAGATTTATGAGCTTAGTGGAAAATCAATTAGATGAAAAAATAAAAGCATTAAGATCCGATTGAGGTCGAGAATATATGTCTAATCAATTCAGAAATTTATGTGATTAAAAGGAAATAGAAAGACAACTGACTATTCCACATACTCCTCAACAAAATAGTGTTATGAAAAGAAGAAACAGAACCTTAATGGAAATGGTTAGGTCAATGATGGCACAAGCCAACTTGCCCGTCTCTTTTTAGGGTGATGCTTTATTGACTGTTGCCTATACACTTAACCGTGTGTTTTTTAAATCAGTTGCTTCTACTCATGTTGGGAAAACTCAATCCCCGATCAACACATTCGAAATATATTCGAAACGAATTCGATCAATGCGGAAAACATGCTAGAGGACCATCAACTTATATCACCGATCGTACAGGTATATCACACAACGAACATACCCGATATTGTCACAGATTAAGTGCCACTTTGCACTTGAGAGTTCTTCGATCGTCTTTCGTACTCGTTTCGCTTTCCGAAAGAAAAACAGAAATAACGTTATGTTCGAAGCAATATGTTCTTTTGCATATGAAAAAACACGTTAATTTTTCCAAGGGGTGTCTACTATTTATAGTGATAGGCAAATAACTACCTTGTGGACCCTTGTAGCTCACGGGCCGGGTTTGGCCCATCTTGAGCGATTCACCCATTATGTCTTTCATCTCACATTCGCCCACGATGGGCTAAACACAACTCTCTTCCTTGCAAAATTCATATTGGCAAATAATCCGTGCGACCAGTATACTACGAGAGCTCATTGTTATACGTCTGTTAGGAATATATAACAGCTCAAATTGGGCATTATCCAGAGTAGAATTAGTATGCAGTTCCCTAGATCAATCAGTCACATTTTTTATCTCTCTTGATCTCTGTTAGTATCTCGTATATTGTATTCACAATTATGATTTACTCAAAATTATAATTGGTCAACCCGTGAATACAAATATAGAATGTGACATCATAAATTAAATTGATCTTCCTCTTTCCTTAAACCTCTCCATTTCAGTCCAACTCACTTAGAAATGCCCCATTAGACCGAATTCTCATTATCATCGGCAACATTCTAAGATAGCAAACACTGAATAGAAATTTTGAGAATAAGTAAGAGTCGTGAGAGCATTTTAATTAAGAAAAACTATTTTCCTCAAGAGTCTCACATGACTTCAAAATTGAGATCATAATTTTTGCCAACTCTTATCGGTCGTCCCATGCATACGTAATATGAAATACGTATTACGGTATTCTCTCCTTTTCCCATGAAGCGTTTGTCTTTACTTTCAATACTGTACAGATGATAGTTTAGACATATTCAATGCCTAACTTGAGTTCACAAATCTACTCTATTCATAAGCGTCTATCAGAACTTACATCTGGCATTAAAGACAGGTAAAGTGAAATATGTGGGTCATTTTACTTTCGGACATAATAATCTATATGTCATCATCTTAACATTCTGTTAAGGTGACGTCCATGCTTCAAGCTTGAGCTCTCAATTATCACCTAAATAACAAGCTTAAAACTGTCTCATCTCTATTCATCACACAGTGAGTAGAGGCAATTATTCGTGTGAGTGGACTAATCTCTCATCTGTCCAAAATACCATTTCAATACAATGCACTCAGTATCGACATTCACAAACGTCATACAAACTTATAGGCATTGATAATAACAAACTTCATTAATAGTGAACATTCTGGGAAAATTACAATATTCAGTACATCATATTCTATACAGTTCTAGAGATCTCACATGACCATGGAAACCTTCTCTAGGAATCGGCTTCATCATAGGATCTGCTATCATCCTTTGTATAGATATGTACTTCACGTTCACTTCCTTTTGTGCAATCATGTCTTTAACATAGTTATATTTGATATCTATATGTTTGGTCTTTCCATGGTACTTGGGATCCTTAGTATATGCTATCATTGCTTGGCTGTCACAATAGACCAATACTGGATTTGTAGCATTCTCAGTAACACCTAAGTGATCAAAAAATTTTCCAAGCCAAATAGCTTCTTGTGCCGCTGCTGATAGAGCCACGAACGCGGCTTCCATTATAGATAAGGCTACACACTATTGTTTCTTACTGCTTTAAGATATGTCACCATTATTCAGTAAGAACACGTATCCAGAAGTAGATTTTCTTTCTTTTAAATCTCCTCCCCATTCAGCATCAGTATAGCCTTCAAGGTGTAGATCACTTTCTTGATAAGTCAACGCATAGTCGGCACTTCTCTTTAGATATCTCAGGATTCTTTTGATGGCGATCCAATGTGCTTGACCTAGATTGGATTGATATCTACTTATCATTTCAACTACATAATAAATATCAGGTCTTGTACACATCATAGCGTACATCAAGCTTCCGACAATACTAGCATATGGAACTTATTTCATTTGCTCCTTTTCTTGTGAAGTCTTAGGATACATTCTGTCGCTTAATGCTTCGCCCTTTGCAATAGGAGTTTCCATTGGTTTACAGTCTTGCATACGAAATCGTTCAAGGATTTTATTCACATACGTCTCTTGTGAAAGGGATAGGAATTTTTTTTATCGATCTCTTGAAATCTTAACTCCAAGAATATATGCAGCTTCACCCATATCTTTCATCTCAAAATTGGAAGATAACCAATTCTTGACTATACTAACAAACTCCATACTACTTCCGGCAATTAGTATATCATCAACATATAATGATAAGATCACAAATTTATCTTTGGATATTTTGATATATACACAATTATCTCCACTAATCATTACAAAATCATATGCCATTATTGCACTGTGAAAACGTATATACCATTGTCTCGAAGACTGCTTAAGGCCATATATCGATCTCAATAGTTGACACACTTTGTGCTCCGGCCTTTTGTAACGAAACCAACAGGTTATTTCATATAAATTTCTTCCTCTAATTCTCCATTGAGGAATGCAGTCTTTACATCCATTTGATATAATTCAAGATCCATACTAGCTGCTATTGCAAGAATAAGGCAAATAGAGGTAAATCTAACCACAGGAGAAAAAGTTTCTTCTAATTCAACTCCTTCCTATTGATTATATCCTTTCGCCACAAGGCAAGCCTTATACCTCTCTATTGAGCTATCAGCCTTGCGCTTTATTTTGAGAACCCACTTGTTCCCAATGGCTTTGCGTCCTTTTGGAAGATCAATCAATTCCCAAACTTGGTTTGATCTTAATGACTCAATTTCTTCTTCCATTGCATGTATCTATTTTTCCTTATCAGGGCACATTATAGCATCGTTCACATTTTTCAACTCATCTTCATTTTGTGGGGCAATCATGAAAGCTTCTCCTTCAATGTCAAAACGCCAATGGGGAGTCCTATTACGACTTGATTGTCGTATGGAATGTTGTACTCTTGATGATTCACCACGTTCCATTACGCTCCCACTCGAATTAGATAATGGTGGTATCGTCTCTTTAAATGGTTGCAATTGAGACTGGATTGCATTCAACTCTCCATATTTCACAATGCTCCCACTAACTTCACTATCATGATCTACAGATTCATATAGTGAGTAATCTCCACCTACTTCACCCTTTTTACGAAATTCATTCTCTAAAAATGTGACATCCCGTGATTCAAATTCAGTTATACTTCCACTTTCTTGCTCACCTATGAATACATATCCTTTTGAGTGCTCTGAGTATCTTATAAAAATACTCTTTTTGCCTCTTGGGCCTAATTTTCCGTACTTATGAGAAAACTCATGAGTATAGACAACACAACCCCAAGATTTTAGAAAGCTTAAATCAGGCTTTCTGCATGTCCATAACTTATACAATTCGTTAACAATTTGCACATACTAATGATAAGTTTCAAATCGTGCTAATAACGAGATGCCGATGATGATGGTGAGCTATACATCTGACTATGACCATTGATGGTATAGAAAATAAGTTGTTATAAGAATGAAACTCCATAGCAGAAAAATCGGGAAAGAAATTAGAAAAGCAACTAACAAATTTCTGTATCAGTGAGTTGATAGCTGCAGCTACTCTATTTAGGAAACCTACTAATTTCAATGGAAACAAATGTATAGGCAATCCTGATTCTAGGAAGGGTCTCCACCTACACTTAAATGGTTAACTTGATCTCCTTCAAGGACTTCAACAGTTGGATTGAAGACTTCTATAAAAGATGATCATCAAAGCCCGAAAGTGGTTGGACGAGAAATACTGAGAATACTGTAGTTGCACTCTTCATATTATATCTTTTTGTAATGAATCTTACTCTGTTTTGTAATTGCAAATAGTCAAGTGCATAAGTGTGAGAACAATCCTTGTGTCGTGATAGTGTAATTTATCATCTAATAAGGAATAAGACCTGCCAATTGTCACTTGCACTGTGGATTACTAGTGAAACCAGCCGATGTTAAGGGTATTATTTGGACAGTGGACGTAGGCTTAGGGATAAAATTGAACCACTAAAAACAGTTATGTGATTTATTTCTCTTGCTCACTATCCACAATATCTGTTTACTATCATCATACATGTTGATCACCATCTCCTAACTTGATTACTCCTTTATATTCTATGAAAGGTTTTCATTATCCTCATACAACCTATTTAGCCCCCCTTTTAGGTTGTTTTGTAGCCCCAACAAACTCATTCTGCATTTTCTTTCAAATATCAATAGAAAAATGTTGATTAAGTCCCGTAGATGAACATCTCGGTGTCTAGGGACCAGAGCCTAGCTCAACCTACTCCTAGTCATTCCGGGGCACCATAGCATGTCGAGATGGGAATGATTTAGTTTGAATTGATGCTTCAAGTTAAGTCATTAGTAACACTGGCATTTAATAAAATTCCACCAAAATAGTATTAAAAGATGAGCCTCTTCCACTTTGAATTGGGTAATTTTGCTCAACTCTTGATATAATCACAAATATACATATCAAAGCTAGCTTGGAGCAAGTCTCTAAGTGGTTAATATGCACTACCATGCAATATGCCATCAAAAACTTGAGCAACAATTTCACAAAGGGTGTTCATTCCCTGTTCAATTTTCATCCTAATATTCTATTTTTGTAATAAATTTGGTATATATATTATCTTGTCTTGATTTTAGGGCAAATATATATTTTTGCATTGAAATGTAAACCAAATTGTTGATTAAATGTTCAAGATTAATATGTGTGTTGTGTTACAAATGGTAACAATTGATGATTTGGCAATGATTCTATCCAAATGGTCACCACTTGATTATTGCTTTTGTTGGATGTGACTCATGGAATAGACTAAATCATTACCACTTTGGGCTTAGCCCATCAATTTTTCATTGTTTGTTCATTTTTTTTAGGGGTGTTCGATTCCCGATCCGGTCCGATCCCACCTAGAAACTACAAACTAGACCAAGAGAACCGATTCCCAATTTCTGGCATTGGCGATTGGATAGGACCAGTCTAGTCCAATCCAATGGAACTACCCTTCCAAGCTTTGAATTGAGAGCATTTGTGTCAGTCGAACCATTGCAATTGCTAGGAAATGCGAACCTAGCATAACCAAGTAGACAAGACACCTTCCCAGTAAAATAAATGACGAAACAAAGGATGGAATGAAGGTTAAGGTGAAGAACTTGATTCATCAGTGAGCTCCCATAGATTTTACACAAACATAGATCTCTAAATGCTAAGTGACATATGCAAACACTAAAAAGGCCAGAAACCTAGCAGCAAATGAGAGACAAAATGAACATCTAATCTCTAAATCTAATTTAGAGATGCTACCGTTAGAGGTGTGCAAAATGGACCACCCAAATCAGGAACCGCCCAGACCAAACTAAACTGGTTCCTAGGAGTATCGGTCCAATTTTTGGTTCTTAAAAGTGAAATCAGTGTCCGGACAGTTCGGTTTCCGGTTCCAAGAAGAACCGGACAGATTGGACTGACTATAAATACTTTTTTTCTTTAAAAAATTAGTGAAATGTAAACTAAATCCTAAGGCTGCGTTTGGTCGTCCTGATAAAAGTCGGGATAAGATATGTTTTATCCTATCTTGTGTTTGGTAGTTGTTCAAGACAAAATAACGTCAGATATAGAGGGGATATAGACCGGATAAAAAATCCTAGAGAGGAGGTAGGATAGACCCGGATAGGATTTCTCTTGTCTAGTTATTTTTTTAGAAAACCCTACGCTCTCATTTTCCTTCTCCTTCGACTGCTCTCACATTGATGTTTCACGAAAACACTTCACGGAAGCAGTAAGAGTCGAAGCATCTTCTTCCCCGTAGCTCTAATCAAACGAATTCAAGCTCCATCTCCATTGAGGAGCCACAAGTGGTTTTGCTTCCTCGCAAGGTTTCGTGTATCTCTCTCTCCCTTCTCTATGCATCGATATTCGCACTCTTTACAAGGTTCATGAGTTCCTTCCTTGGTTTATATTAGCTTGCATAGGTGCAATCATTCGTGGGTCTGGCTCGGTTTCTCTCTTTCTTGTCTCGTTTTTTTTTTGCTTGTGTATTCTCGTTTAGGGTGGAGTCTCTCTATTCGGTTCTCGGTGAATCAAAACATGCCATCGTTTTTCTTGAGGTTGCCCTGTCAATTGCGAAACCAAATTCCCTACCCTAATACATCTCCTCTCTCTTATAACCTCATTCTCACTCTGTCTCTCAGACTCTCCTCTCCAGTTGCTTGTGCAGCACAATTGAGCTCTTGAGTTGCACCTCACCGATTTTGAGTCGCCGCCGCACCTAGCTTGCTGATTTGCCTTCGGAACCAAGGTGAGTGTCATTCCCACCACATTATAGCTCGTGGAATATGTTTTTTACTGTACATGTCATGTCCACACAATTTTAAGAGGCATTTGATAATATTGATTATGTAAATCAAGCTTAACATGATGGAGAAATCGTGCTTCTTTAAAGGCTAGATTTCTCGGTGCTAGTTTACTGGTGCTTGCTATGTTCATGCTGAACTTTCTATGCTTTTTGAAAGACATAATGGGTGGACCGCTTGAGATGGGCCAAACCCGGCCCGTGAGCCACAAGGGCCCACGAGATAGTTATTTCCCTATTTATAATAGAAGGCACCCTTTGGAAAGTAACGTAATATTCATACGCAAACACACTCCTTCAAGAACGACGTCTTCACTGTTTCTCTTCGAAACGCACACTAATACGAAAGGTGATCGAAGAACTTTCAAGCGCAAAGTGGCACTTAATCTGTGACAATACCGAGTATGTTCATTGCGTGATATGCCTGTATGATCGGTGATACAAGTTTGATGATTCTCGGGCACGTTTTCTGCACTAATCGAATTCGTTCCGAATATGTTTCGAACGTGACGATCGGGGATTGATTTTTTCCTAACATTGGTATCAGAGCCCGCTTACTTGTTTCCCGATCATGCTTATGTATCGTCTAAAGTGTATATTGCTTGTTTCTTCTTTTTGGTTTCGTTTTTGTTCGTTTTCGTTCGTTTTCTTCGCGTCGCCGAACTGTTCATGCATGTTTCCATTTTTGTTTTTCGTCAAAACTTCAATTTTATTACATAAACAGAAAGGGCTCGTCGAGACGAGCAAAATGATGGGCGGCGCGTCGCCGGAGGACGCCGCACGCGCCCTCACACGCCGGCAAGGGCCGTACGCACGACGGCGCGTGAATCCCACGCGCGTGCGTTGCGCGCAAACCGCCGACGATGACGTCAGAGTGACGTCATCGGATGCCGACCCGACCCGTTGACCGTTGACCTGACCCGACCCGAGTTGACCCGATTCGGTTGACCGTTGACCCGACCCGGTTGACCGTTGACCGGTCAACGATCGGACCGGTCAACCCAGTCGGACCGGTTAGACTGGACCGGTCGGACCGGACCGGTTCAAACCGGCAGAATGACCCCTTTGTGTTCTCTCAGCCCGTTCGAGCTCATTTGAGCTCCGATTTATGCGTTCTTAGTATCGATGTGCTCGTATCGGAATGCTCTACGTTATGGTGTATTCATATTACATTTTTGCTGCACTTATGAATGTGAAAATGCACGATAAACCCTATGTACACGTACTTAGGGGCATTTTTTTGGCATTTTCTGTAGTATTTCTCTATAGTCTTTTGAAATACAAGTGCAAGATCATATGTATATGAATAAGCATTCCTTACCTTAATGTATCATGGATTATAAGTAATCCTTTGTTCTGCATTCGTTGCAGGAACAATGGTACATTTGAGACGCACTCCGATAATCCCAAGAACGGTAGCTCAAAAGGAGAAGCTTGAGAACCTAAGAATCAAGCTAGCTCTTTATCAATGGGACGCCAGAGATGATATGATGACACACATCATCAAGGTCAACAAAATGATACAGGATATCATTTGGAACGGTTTCGTAATGCCGGAATATGTAATGGTCAAAGCCCTAAAATGCACTATTCCTGAGGAGTTGGGAAGAATGCTTGATAAGGTTAGAGAAACCTTAAATGGTCTAAGCTATAAGATGCTTGTGGAGAATTTTATGCAAGAATACATAAGGGTCGGGGCAAGAAGGACATCAATCCTTGCATTGAATGGGTCTCGGGGCAAATCATGGTCAGGATCTAGGGGTTTTCCAGGAGCTTCTATTTATGTTCCGAAGAAAATAAAACTTTCTGAAGAATTTTATGAGTCATTTCCTGTCTATGTGTTGGATTGGTACACTTGATGTTGTTCTTTTAGAATTTGGAACCAATTCTGTACGTGTCTCTAGTTGATATTACATATTCTTAAACATTTGTGAATGTTTTATGATATATATGTTGCTATGAATTTTTGATGTTTTTCATTTTATAATTGCCATATTATGTGTTATGTTTTATGTGGGAAGTTCTTCAAAATTTGTATAACTTTTGAAGAACCAATTTCATTACATAAAATGATTATGTTAATGGTAATTTCAAATTAGGTTTTTTAGACAATGATTGGGAACATAGTGACCTTTCGACTCTAAGACCTTTAGTGAAACTATTCATTAACATAATTAGTTTATGTAATCATGATGCTGATGAAGCATTTAGATAGGCTTTAATAACTCGTGTGTATGTGTCTGAAATGTTCAGATACGATGGCTTCAGCAACTAAGAACATAGTGGCTGAACTTAATAAGGGAGAAAAATTGAATGGCGACAATTATGAGATTTGGAGTCTCAAGATTCAATATGTGCTGGAAGAGCAAGAGGCACTCGAAGCTCTTAACCAGATTATGGAAGAACCTGAGGATGGGACAACTGCCCAACATAAGAGGGATAAAGATGCCTCTACTGTTTGGAAAAGAAAGAACTCTCTTGCTCGCATTACGTTGCTAAGCAACATGGACAATGACATCATGCGAGAGTTCGGACGTTTCCAGAGCGCTAAAGAGATGTGGGCTGCACTGGCATCAAGATTTGGTTGAACTTTTGTGACCAAACTGAGATAACTCACTATCCGTTTCGACTCATACAAGATGTCTCATGGAAAGACCATAAAACAACATTTGAGACAGATGTCGAATATGATCAGTGAGCTAAAGGATGCCGGGCACATACTCACTGATGAACAACAGGTGCAGGCAGTAATCCGCTCCTTACCTCAAAGCTGGGAGCATATGAAGATCCATTTGACCCACAATAAGGGTATCAAGACCTTCGAGGATGCTATGCGGCATCTCGAGCTGGAAGAGGATCGCCTCATAGCGGCTAAGCCAGAAACTGATATTTACTTTGCTGGTTCTAGCTCGCATGGAGTTTCGGGCTCCAAGAGGAAGCACCCTGCTGGGTCAAAGAAGTGGAAAGGCAAAGGGTCAAGTCCTTTAGGGAAGAAGCCGAGGCTCAACCAACGGGAGAAAAGAAAGCATCCTTTCAAGAAGAACATTTCAAGAGTGAAATGTTTCAACTGTGGCAAGAAGGGTCACTTTGCTCGCGACTGTGGCGAGCTAAAGAAGGTAGAAACCCTTAGCATTCATGAAAATGCTACTTATGTGTCTAGTTCAGTGTTTCTAACCGAATTTAATCCTTTGTGGACTGTAGACTCGGGAGCCACAGACCATGTAGCGAAGGACAGAGAAGCTTTCGTAGTGTTCCGACGAGTTCCACAAGGAACGAAGTGGATATACATGGGGAATAATTCAAGAGTGGAGGTCAGAGGCATTGGCACCTGTCAACTACTTATGCGTGGTGGACGCACATTGTTCCTACATGATGTGCTATTTGCTCTAGAGATTTGTCGGAACTTAGTTTCGGTGTTGGTTTTAGTTAGACTTGGTTTTACTGTAAACTTCCATAACAATGGTGTAGACTTGTGTTTAGGAACAAGTTATTATGGTTCCGGATATTTTTTAGATGGTTTCATTGTATTAGATGTTGACTATTATGAAGTTAATATTAGTTATTCCTTATTTACATCATCTGATTCTTATGAGAATGATGTGAACGTGTAGCATGCTAGACTTGGTCATATTGGCCAACAAAGAATGAATCGATTAGCTAAAGATGGCTTATTGGGAAATATTAAAAAGGTTGATTTGCCCATATGCGAGCATTGCCTAGAAGGAAAAACAACACGAAAACTATTTGGAAAAGGAACAAGAGCTGAATTTCCTTTGCAGTTAATCCATGCTGACATCTGTGGTCCAATGAATATGAAAGAAAGGCACGGGTCTATTTATTTCATCACATTCATTGATGATTATACTCGATTCGGACATGTCGATTTGATTTCTCATAAGTCCGAAGCTTTAAATTGCTTTAAAAGATTTATGAGCTTAGTGGAAAATCAATTAGACAAGAAAATAAAAGCATTAAGATCCGATCGAGGTCGAGAATATCTGTCTGATCAATTCAGAAATTTATGTGATGAAAAGGGAATAGAAAGACAACTGACTATTCCATATACTCATCAACAAAATGGTGTTGCGGAAAGAAGAAACAGAACTCTAATGGAAATGGTTAGATCAATGATGGCACATGCTAACTTACCCATCACCTTTTGGGGTGATGCTTTGTTGACTGCTACCTACATACTTAACCGTGTGCCTTCTAAATCAATTGCTTCTACTCCATATGAGTTATGGACAGGTAGAAAGCCTGATTTAAGCTTTCTAAAACCTTGGGGTTGTGCTGCCTATACTCGTGAGTCTTCTCACAAGTATGGAAAATTAGGCCCAATGGGCAAAAAGAGTATTTTTATAAGATACTCAGAGCACTCAAAGGGATATGTATTCATAGGTGAGCAAGAAAGCGGAAGTATAACTGAATTTGAATCACGGGACGTCACATTCTTAGAGAATGAATTTCCTAAAAATGGCGAAGTAGGTAGTAATTACTCACTATATGAATCTGTGGATCGTGATAGTGAAGTTAGTGGGAGCATTGTGACAAATGGAGAGCTGAATGCAACCTAGTCTTAATTGCAACCACTTAAAGAGATGACGCCACCATTATCTCATTCGAGTGGGAGTGCAATGGAACGAGGTGAATCATCTGGAGTACAGCATTCCATACGACAGTCGAGTCGTAATAGGATTCCCCGTCGACGTTTTGACATTGAAGGAAAAGCCTTCATGATCGCCCCACAAGATGAAGATGAGCCGAAGAATGTGGACGATGCTCTAAAATGCCCTAATAAGGAAGAATGGATACATGCAATGGAAGAGGAAATGGAGTCATTAAGATCAAACCAAGTTTGGGAATTGGTTGACCTTCCAAAAGGACGCAAAGCCATTGGGAACAAGTGGGTTCTCAAAATAAAGCGTAAGGCTGATGGCTCAATAGAGAGGTATGAGGCTCGCCTTGTGGAGAAAGGATATAATCAACAGGAAGGAGTTGACTTTGAAGAAACCTTTTCTCCTGTGGTTAGATTTACCTCTATTCGTCTTATTCTTGCAATAGTAGCTAGTATGGATCTAGAATTACATCAAATGGATGCAAAGACTGCATTCCTCAATGGAGAATTAGAAGAAGAAATTTATATAGAACAACATGTTGGTTTCATTACAAAAGGCCAGGAGCACAAAGTGTGTCGACTATTGAGATCGATATATGGCCTTAAGCAGTCTTCGAGACAATGGTATATACGTTTTCACAATGCAATAATGGCATATGATTTTGTAATGATTAGTGAAGACAATTGTGTATATATCAAACGATCTAAAGATCAATTTGTGATCTTATCATTATATGTTGATGATATACTAATTGTCGGAAGTAGTATGGAGTTAGTTAATACAGTCAAGAATTGGTTATCTTCCAATTTTGAGATGAAAGATATGGGTGAAGCTGCATACATTCTTGGAGTTAAGATTTCAAAAGATCGCTCAAAGAAATCCCTATCTCTTCACAAGAGACGTATGTGAATAAAATTCTTGAGCGATTTCATATGCAAGACTGTAAACCAATAGATACTCCTATTGCAAAGGGCGAAGCATTAAGCGATAGAATGTGTCCTAAGACTTCACAAGAAAAGAAGCAAATGGAACAAGTTCCATATGCTAGTGCTGTCGGAAGTTTGATGTACGCTATGATGTGTACAAGACCAGATATTTGTTATGCAGTTGGAATGGTAAGTAGACACCAATCCAATCCAGGTCAAGCACATTGGATCGCCGTCAAAAGAATCCTGAGATATCTAAAGGGAAGTGCCGACTATGCGCTGACTTATCAAGTAAGTGATCTACACCTTGAAGGCTATACAGATGCTGACTGGGGAGGAGATTTAAAAGAAAGGAAATCTACTTCTGGATACGTATTCTTACTGAATAATGGTGCCATATCTTGGAGCAGTAAGAAACAACAGTGCATAGCCTTATCTACAATGGAAGCCGAGTTCGTGGCTCTATCAGCAGCGGCACAAGAAGCTGTTTGGCTTAGAAGATTTTTGGATCACTTAGGTGTAACTGAGAAAGCTGCAAACCCAGTATTGATCTATTGTGATAGCCAAGCAGCAATAGCGTACACTAAGGATCCCAAGTACCATGGAAAGACCAAACATATAGATATCAAGTATAACTATGTCAAGGACATGGTTGCACGAAAGGAAGTGAACGTGAAGTACATATCTACACAAAGGATGATAGCAGATCCTATGACGAAGCCGATTCCTAGAGAAGTTTTCCATGGTCATGTGATATCTCTAGGACTGTGTAGAATATGATGTACTGTATATTGTATTTTTCCCAGAATGTTCACTATTAATGAAGTTTGTTATTATCAATGCCTATAAGTTTGTATGACGTTTGTGAATGTCGATGCTGAGTGTATTATATTGAAAAGGTATATCGGACAGATGAGAGATTAGCCAACTCACACGGGTAATCGCCTCTACTCAATGTGTGATGAATAGAGATGAGACAATTTTAAGCTTGTTATCTAGGTGATAATTGAGAGCTCAAGCTTGAAGCATGGACGTCGCCTTAACAGAATGTTAAGATGAGGACATATAGATTATTATGTTCGAAAGTGAAATGACCCACATATTTCACTTTACCTGTCTTTAATGCCAGATGTGAGTTCTGATAGATGCTTATGAATAGAGTAGATTTGTGAACTCAAGTTAGACATTGAGTATGTCTAAACTATCATCTGTACGGTATTGAGAGTAAAGACATACGCTCTATGGGAAAAGGAGATAATACCGTAATACGTATTTCATATTACGTATGCATGAGACGACCGATAAGAGATGACAAAAATTATGATCTCAATTTTTAAGTCGTGTGAGACTCTTGAGGAAAATATTTTTTCTCAATTAAAGTGCCCTCACGACTCTTACTTATTCTTAAAATTTCTATTCAGTGTTTGCTATCTTAGGATGTTGCCGATGATCATGATAATTCGGTCTAACGGGGCATTTCTAGAAAAGCAAGTTGGACTGAAATGGAGAGATTTAAGGAAAGAGGAAGATCAATTTAACTTATGATGTCACATTCTATATTTGTATTCACAGGTCGACCAATTATGATTTTAAGTAAATCATAGTTGTGAATACAATGTACGAGATACTAAAAGAGATCAAGAGAGATAAAAATGTGACTGATTGATCTAGAGAACTACATACTAATTCTACTCTGGATAATGCCCAAATTTGAGTTGTTATATATTCCTAACAGATATATAACAACGAGCTCTCGTAGTATGCTGGTCGCACGGATTATTTGCCAATATGAACTTTGCAAGGAAGAAAGTTGTGTTTAGCCCATCGTGAGCGAGTGGGAGATGAAAGACATAATGGGTGAACTGCCCGAGATGAGCCAAACCCGGCCCGTGAGCCACAAAGGCCCATGAGGTAGTTATTTCCCTATTTATAATAGAAGGCACCCTTTGGAAAGTAACGTAATATTCATACGCAAACACACTCCTTCAAGAACGACGTCTTCACTGTTTCTCTTCGGAACGCACACTAATACGAAAGGTGATCGAAGAACTTTCAAGTGCAAAGTGGCACTTAATCTGTGACAATACCGGGTATGTTTATTGCGTGATATGCCTGTACGATCGGTGATACAAGTTTGATGATTCTCGGGCACGTTTTCCGCACTAATCGAATTCATTCCGAATATGTTTCGAACGTGACGATCGGGGATTGATTTTTTCCTAACACTTTTCCCATGGGAAAGTTGAGTCTCCTGCATGTCTTTAAAATATTCTTTTTACATTGGTGGAGTAATCAAAAGGAAAAGAATAAGCTGCCAAATTACAAGAGGGAATCTGCTTCACTCTAAAGCCTGACTTAAGTGCATGCTTTTCTTCTTTCTTCCTTCCTTTTTTCCTTCTTTGATTGTTAAGGACACTCATCAGTTTTCCTTGCCTATCCATGATTGAAAAGGATACTTCATCTTCATAAGATAGCTAATAGAAAATCAACTTTTAATTGTCATTATCTGTCATTGATTTGTATTATGTACTGTGATGTTCTTTCCTCTGAGTAAACCTCTACTTGAAGTTGAAGGTCTCTCTATGTTTTGCTAAGTAGTCAAAAGCAGGGTTAGGTTTGCTCACAACTTTGTGAGAGTTGATTGCATATTATCCATGGACAGGCGCTGCAAGCTTTCTCTGCACTTTTAGTTCCTGATTCATCCTTAAATCTCTCTGCTCTCGATGTGTCTATATTCAATTTGGCTTTTCCATTTGGTATGGCAGAATTCTTTTGACTTATAGCTTGTAGAAATTTGACTTAAATTTGTTGGATTCATGTTCATATCTGCTGTCCATAACCATTCATTGTTCAAACAGCAATCACCAAGGTTGTCTATGTTTAGGAATGGAAGGTAGCGATTTCAGTCAACTCAAGGAAGGGGAACAAAGAGAGACCGATGCGTGGACAATAGATGAAGAAAATGTGTTTCTAGATGGTCTTGAAAAACTAGTTGCACAAGGAACAGCTTCTCCAAGATGATAGACGGGAAAGACTAATGATTTGTTTTCTGAATGTGCCATTTCTTGTGAAGTTTGGAGCTTGGTTTATAGCTTTCGTGGTATTCAGTGAGTTAGGTAGAGTAGGAGCGATGAGTTGTAGTACATTTGTAAGAGTTGGAAAGGGAAAGTTATCCCTAATTTTTTGTCTATAGTAATTGGTGTGTTGCCTTTGTTGTTTTATGAAAATGAACAAGGTCGAACAATATTCTTTTCACTATTTCCTAGAATCATATGCTTTCCGAATGTGCTATTCTTGTGAAGTCAGGAGCATTGTTCATAGTTGTTGTGGTATTTGAAGAATTATGCAAGGTTTCTATTTCTTGAAATCATATGTTTCTGAACAATGTTCTTTTAGCAACCCTGCTTTTTCCAATAGTGCAGTTTTTGTCATTTTTGGCAAAGAATAGTTTATAACAATGTTAAATCACACAAAGATATTTTTATGATTATAAGATAGGATATTATATTATGGGCACTACATAGGGGCATATATGTCATTTACATTGATATCCGGTTTCCACCAAATAATGGATAGGATAGGAAATAAATATATCCGACTTTAAGTCCGTAGCTCACCAAACAATAGATAAGATATGACAAAATCAAAGGATTTCTTATCCTATCATATCCTATCCTATCTTGACCAAACACAGCCTAAGTGAACTTCAATTACATAAATTCATTGACAAAATTGGTAAAATGTAAACTAAATCCTATGTGACCGGTTCTATTGGACCGGACTAGAATGGGAACCGATTACCCCCAGCTGTCATGAATTTATCTCAAATGCACCACCTAAGGTTCGGCTAATAGATTACTAAGCCTAGACTTAATTTGGGCTCTCCCAAATTCATACCGATTCGGGACTTAAGGTTCAAATTATTAACATGCAAATCATTTTTAGTTAGGAGTCGCCATTAATCTATTTTTTGCTGGGTCGATTTGAAACCTAAGTATTGGGAGAATTACTTTACTTTCACGAACTAGAGATTACGGATTCAAATACTTAATTATGCTAGATTTACTCTAACGCCCTTTTGGTACCCTTCTTTTTTATTTTCGAAAAAATATTTGCTGGCAGTTTGAATTGATTATCAACTAACATTTGAAATAATCATGCGGGTGTGCAAACCACCAATATAACGCTTAAGAAAACAAAGCATTAAATAAATTACAAAGATAAGGAAGAAATACTTACCTGGAAGCAATGCAATCTGCTGCAATGTTGTTAGAAAAACACAAATTCAACCTAAATATAATTTATAATTTTCACGCAATTTCACTCAAATATCTTTAAGGTCTTCTCTTATTTAAATGAAGGCTAGCCTAAAAGGCAATGTAATTATAAACTACGACTACATGACCTATTTAAATGGTGTACAATTAAAATAAGATTACTCTAACATGACACGCATTTTAATTACCTGAACCTAGACACTCGATCTCTAATGACGAGCAAAATTAATTAAATGACCTAACATGTAATATTTAACATGTCATGCAATTCTAGATTAAATTACTTTAAACATATAAACCATAAGCGACACACGAGCAATGACGTGGCAGGCATGACGATGTGGACGATGACAAGGTACATGGCAAGGCATATGACGACGTGGAATGGATGGTAACGTGGCACGATGAAGACGTGGCCTAATGACATCCACATGATATTTTTGGTATTTTTCATGAAATTCGAAATTAAAATACTGAAAATTGAAAATCAAGATTAAGATGTATTCTTATTTAAACTAGAAAATAAATTATGTTGAACCCTAATTTGAATCATAAATTTATCCTAATATTCTAGAATCAATTCCTAGAAATTTTCTACCCAAACTATCTGAACTTAACAAGGAAATCTTATGTAAAATGCATTCTAACTTAATTTAATTATATTTAAAATCTACCATACTCTATTAAGAAAGATTACCTAGGATTTCCCTAAAACACGCAAGATTATCGAAGCATCTGACCTAATCTAATTATGAGATTTTTTTTTATATTTTCTTTTATGGAAGCAATCAAACAACGTATAAGAACTCATCACAAAATATATACACCCAATCCGCAAAAGATAATTATCGAATATTCCATTCATTCAAATTTGGAAAATAAATCACCGACGAGTTAAGGAAAGAATGGCCAATTTTTTGTGCGAATGGGAATCGTATCTCGGTGCTGAGATAAGATCGCCATCCATGTGCACGTTGTTTAAGGATTCTCGAAATCTCGGAGATATGGGTTAGATAACACCATGCACCAAATAGGAAATCAAATATTCAAACTATTACGGATAAGATTTCCTCACCTTATTTGAACATTCGCGGATATGGTTTCCAAATTTGAACGGACAACGGATGGGGGACGGCTCGGACGATGGACTGGTTCGACGACAAACCAAGGTTGGAGGCTTGCTGGTGCACCACGAGAACCCGTAAAAAACAAGCAGATCACGGGGCCTCATCGGTAAGGCCATGAATCAATTGGAGGTGCGCCTATACTCCCTGGGAATCGCGACTGGAAGATGTAGAAGAGTCTGGGAATGTTGGTTACGCTGCAGGAAGCTCGTCGGCTTTGATGGAGATCAGACCGAGTAGCGAGACGCGAAACAGCCGCCACGTCGGTAAAGATCCCAGCAACCGTCGGGGACTAAACAGATAAGCTCGCCTCTGTCGCAGTGGCTGCCTGTCGCTACTTCGGTGGGAGACAAGGCCGTGCATTACTGGGACTCGACGGCGAGGCTCGTCGTCGTTGGATCTCGCTGGGACTGCAACCGCCCTGTTACTGGTGCGGCTGAGATGCAGGTTTGCTCGCCGGTAGCTTGCCAGAGAAACTGAGGGCGCCGCTGAAGTCATGGGAAGTCGCTGTGATGTCACCTTGGAGGCCAAAACGAAACAGATCTAGCGGAGGCCGAGGTGTGGCGGTGATGGCCGACGGAAGCTGCCGTCATCCGCTGGTCTGAGTCGTCGGAGCCGCGCTCCCCATATGTGGCAATTTTCTTTCTGTTCGTTTGGTCTTACCCTGAATAATTTCTCTTCTTTTTGCCTTGCAGAAGTGGTTACACCAAAGAGAAAGATCTGGAGACTAAAATTAACCCCCAATTTCTCACGTACAAGTATCATACTACCCTGTGACCAAAACTTTGTTTATGTAATGGCTTCATTGCTTCTCAAGTTTAATCTAGAAAAAATCAATTTTTTTTTCTAATTCGGCACACATAATTTCTGCTACAGCAGGTTTAGTCCAATTAATCCAATTAAGCTCAAAACCATTCACTTTTATCCATCCACCATCGGTCCGATATATATGTAAATGTTCCTAATATTTATATGCAATTTAATTAATATTTTTGTTTAGGAATCAGGATTGATCCCTAATTTTTATGCAATGAATAATTGAATTGCCAAAATTCAAGTGTCATAAGATCTATGTGAAGCCCGCAACCCAAATTTGAAGAACGCCGCATGAAATGGCAAAAAAGAAAGCATTACCTTGATGAGATGCAAAAAGCAGAGCAAGAGATGAGGCGAGAGTCGAGAGTCGAGACGAGACCGCAAGAGGGAGGCGTCGACTCAAGCTTGAGCGAAAAGGCCTTCTGAGAGTCGCGCGTGAGTCGAGCGAGAGGAACACGACTCACTAACTCAGGCAAGAGAGGAAAAGACTGAAAGAGCAAGGCATGAGAGGCGAGACGCAAGAGGCAAAGAGGCGCAACGGTCTGTGAGAGGTGAGACGCAAGAGGGAAAGACTGAAGAGGCGTGAGGCTTAAGTTGGGCCGTGTGAGAGGAGTCTGGGGAGATTCGGGTTTAGGCTATTTTTTAAGTAATTAAAAAAATTTGAAAAACTATAATCAGTCTGGTTCCTATCCTTAAACTGGACCAAAAATCACCAATTCCAATTTTATAAAACAGGGAACCGGACCGTGACCAGTCCGATCTGGTCCAAATGGTTCTTAATTCGGGCGGTTCCATTTCAGTCCCCTAATTTTTTTTTCCAAGTAGTTGGACAGCAATTTTGTCGGCATTCTATGAAAAAGATAAGAAATTGATCTTTGAGATGATGCTCATCTTGAGACTGTGGACGGAAATAAAATCCGTCTCATTTGGATATAATTTATTTTTTTTAGGAAAGGTCACCAAATCCTAAGTTGTTGTTTACAAATAAAAAACTCCAAATTTATACAACACATTTACAGCCTATTACTTTTTCACCAATGAGCACCATTAAAAATATTCCGTGACAACTGACGTGGACGACGAAATGCAAAGAGAGATGCCATGGCTCCCACATTGAAGACAAGAAAATATTAGGTAGGTCAATCTTGACACGTAGATAGTAGGACACTCTATTTAGTGCTCTCCACATGTCTAGGTGGGCCCTACTGGCCAGCATCTTTGTCTCTTCACTTTTTCTTCCTCTCTCGTTTTTTCTTTTCTTTTTTTTCTTTTTCCCTTTCCTTCCCTTTGGCATGTGGCCGGTACTCAGCCATGGTCGGTGACCAGCCACAAGTAAAGACCGGCGAGAGCATTGCGGCCCTTAGTGACCAAAGGCAAGGGTCGCTCTCGCTGGATATAGTGAGGGCTCGACCCTAGTGATCTAGGCAAGGGTCACCCTTGCCGGATCTGGCGTAGGCCACTCTTATATCTGGCGAGGGCTCGATCCTCGCGGCTTGGGCGAGGGCAAGGACGAGCACGAAAAATAAATGAGTGGACTGACGATGAAGGAGGAGCCATTGGTGAAGAAGCGATTGGATAGCCAAGTGGTGTTGAACGCATTGGTGGAGTTGGTGGCAAAGCCGCAGTCGATGTGGAAAAAGACATTGCCTCTGCAGAAAGAAGAAGAAGACGTGGATAGGAGGAGGCGGCGGTGAGAGAGAGAAGGAGAAGGAGAAGAGATAGATGAAGAGACAAATTCTAGCACGTGGACCCAGCTCAAACACATGGCGATTAATGAATAGAGTGTTTTATCACCTACATGACAAAATTGACCTACCTAATATTTTCTCAAGACAAAACGGTGCCGTGCTATTCATCTCTTTCCTTGCTCTTTGTCTCTTTTCTTTTGGGGCTTAAGGTTCCTCCTAGAGTTTAGTTGTTCTCCAACTCACTTGATTGCTCTACTACCGTGACGACGAAATCTTGATTGCTTCGTAGGAAGTACCTCCATCCATGGCCGAAGTCTCACTACTTCCTACTCTTTTGTGACAAAATCTCAATTGCTCCACAAGAAGGAGCTCGATGACTATGAGGCTTTTAAATTTAAAAGATCTATATACAGTGAATAACTTCTACTCCCTCTCTCGCTCCCATGGAAGTCCAGAAACTGATGTTTCAATATCGAAGAGGGAAAAAAAGAGTTTAAAGACATCTAATTGACAGAGTAGGATTGGCTGTTCGCAGGAAGAAAAACTCCCCACTGATTATTCATAACTTATTTTAGTCGATTTAACTGAACTGAAAGTTAATTAGAGCCTCTTCATATCTCTTGAAAAGAAAAACTAAAATTACATAATAACCCGGAAAAAGAAAAGGAAAAACAAAAAACCATAAGTCAAAATCAGAGCCATCTCATTGAGCACTTCCCTAGAACACCCACAACCACAATCTCTTTGTATGTCACTGTCATCCCCTTAAAATTACAAATACCGTTTATCCTAGTAAATTTTATGGGTCAACTAGGCCAGAAGCTTCTCAAGCTCAGACATTTGCTTTTTAGTACTCTGACCGACGTCTTGGGCCTAAGGTGGGATCTGCTCAAGGCCCTACTAGTATAAGTAAATATCTAATGTGTTCCCTAACCAAAAGTAATTTTTTAAATGGATTGGACTTGAGTAGGCTGAAAAAAGACATACAACATTGGCAAGAATGCCATTCTGCATAATATATGACTCATGCTCCGTAAGATTCTTTAATATCTGTGGGTGGTGTTGCTATTGAGATCAATGTAGTCAATTTATGGCATATGAGAAGAGTTCGTGCAACTTAAGTAGAATTTGAAAAAGAAATTAATCGTGATTTTGAACATATTTTTTCCATGATCCCCTTAATTGAAACAGGAGTCCAATATTTGAAGTTAGAATCAATTTGATTCCTCTACCCTACACAATGGTAGGATGGGGCCATACTTCAAATAAAAAGTATTCCTTTTCCTTTCTTTTTATTTCCGTCGAATCTATTTTTTTCTGTTGAAGAAAGAAAACCTCAAAATGGGTCCTTTTTCTCTTTCCTCATCTCTCTTTGTTATCCTTTTATGTGCTGCTTTGTTGGATCATCATTGTCCGGGAAGTACTCTAACCCCCAAAACGAGAAACACGAAGAGCAACGAGAGAAATGGAGAGTACGGCACCGTTTTATTAATATCCAAGAGAAACCATTTCACTTATTTGCAATTTGTCGTCCGTGTCATTAACGGAACGGTAACGTGAATGTGTCGTATCGGTACAAATTTAAAATTTTATTACACAAAGAAAAGTTTAGGATTAATATATCACAATACACATTACTTAGGATTTTTTTTTATCTTTTTTTCTTTTTTTTTATTCTACGGAAGTGTTGGATGCTCAAATTTTGATGTCCAGTTATCGATTTCCGTTCGGGTGGAAATACAAATTTACCTTGAAATCGTGGTCGAAGATTAGTTTCGAAATCAAATGTGGCACAAGATAAAGTAGCGTGACATGTCCGAACTCACCAATAGAGATGTCAAAATGGGTTTTAAACCCATATATGACCCATTTAAAAATAAATGGATCATACATGGATCACTTTAATTTTAAAGAGTCAACTTTAAATGGGTTTTAAATTTTAAAACTTAAAGATAAATGGGTCTAAATGGATTGAATTTGGAACTCATGTCCAACCCACCCACTAGACCCATCCACACACTCTCTCCCTCTTTATAAAAATGTTTAAAAAATCGAAATTTAATTATTTTTCTTTTATTTTTTATTTTTCTTTTCTCTTCTTTCTTTTTCTTTTTTTTTATTTCGGCCGGTGGTTGGCCACGGCGACCGGCCACCAGGGCGAGACGACCTCACCAAAGGTCGACGAAGCTCGAGCTCACCGGCCTCGGGCGAGGCTCGAGCTCGCCCGATTCCGGCGAACCTCGAGCTCGCTCGATCCGGCAAGCCTTGGGAGGCCTTGCCGACCTGTGGTGAGGTGGAGCCTCGCCTAAGGGTGGCGAGACTCGAGCTCGCAGGCCTTAGGCAAGCTCGACCTCACCGGATTTGGCGAGGTGGAGCCTCGCCCGAGGCTGGCAAGGCTCGGCTCGCCGAAATGAGGCGAGCTAAAGCCTCGCCAGATTGGCGAGAATGAGCTTCGCCGGCCTCCGGCGAGCTCGTCCTCGCCTGTGGTCGGTCGCCGGCCACGGCGGTCGACGATCAGCAAAAAATAAAAGGAAAAAGAATAAAATAATTAAAAACTCGATTTAAAAAATAAAAAATATTAATATTATTAAAATGAATGCACAAAGTAAAATCAAATCAGATTTTATATACCAAATATTGAAAAATATTTTCTAGTTTATTTTTAGGTCAGAAATTTTTTTTATTTTCTTGGATAATGACTTTATGGAAAATATTTTCTAGAAATGTCGCATTTTTTGTAAAACAAATAGAACCTCAATTTAAAAAAAATTATAAAAATTTTTCACTAGCTTTGTATTGCATAAAATGTTTTAGCAGTATAATTTAAAAAAATCATAAGAAACAAGTATTTCTAGATTAGGTTAAATATAAAAGTGTTTTAGCAATATGGGTCGAGTCGGGTATGGATTTGGTATGGGTTGGGTCGGGATATTTACACTATGAATAAATGGGCCATAAATGGGTTAATAGGTCAATTTGGGCCGAACCATTTATAATCCAATCCAAACCCGACCCGAACCGACCCACCCGTTTAACGGTCTACTCACCAACCATCACCTTCAACGTTTCACTAGGTGGCTCCCTCTCCGTTCGCCCCTTCACAACGTTCCTCGTACGTGCATTGCACATGACACGCTCTCTCTCTCCAGAAGCTTTCCCTTCTTTAATCCTTCACGCCAAACATGCCATATCATCCCAGCTCCTGCTTCTCCTTCCCAAGGTTCGTATATACGAGTCGACACTGTATACGAATGCAGACATTCTTTTTTATGTTTGATATGTTCTTTTACAGAGACAACCCTCTTAGAATGTGGGGCTTTGTATGATCCCAGGTGGATTAGTGAATTCTTCAAGCCCCATGTGTCCGCCGAAGATGGCTTCGGCATAGAAAGCGCCGCCGCCATGGCAGCAGCTGTCGAATGCCATGCATGCAGCACCCAGGTGGGTGTCCCTGCCTTCCACTCCACTGCCTGCAATGGCGCCCATCACCGGCCGCAGTGGGTCGCCTTCGCCGGATCCTCCCTCATCCCCATCCAGGCCTGTCCTGGCCCGGGCAACGCAGCCTCCAGGCGAAGGCTGGCGGGGCCGTTCGGGCCTGTCCTCGACCCGCGCAGCCCAGAGGTGAAGAAGTGGAACCGGGCCTTGCTGATGGCGCGCGGGGTTGCCCTGGTGGTGGATCCCCTCTTCTTCTACGCAATATCGGTGGGGGCGGGAGGGTCCCCATGCCTCTACATGGACGGCGGGCTGGCAGCTACCCTGGCGACAGTCCGGACGTGCGTCGACGGGGTGCACGTCCTCCACATGTGGCTGCAGCTGCGGTTGGCGCACGTGTCGAGGGAGTCCATGGTGATTGGGTGTGGGAAGCTCCTGTGGGACGCACACGCCATCGCATTCCACTACGTGCGGTCGCTCAAGGGGTTCATGTTTGACGTGTTTGTAGTGCTTCCTGTTCCTCAGGTGATCTCTCTCATCATAACTGGCCTCATTTTAGCTTCAATTTGAATATTTTTGCTGGGTTTTTTGGCGGAAATCTTGCTGCGTTTAATGTCTATTGCCACCTCAAAACATTTGACTCATAAATTAGATTTACTAATTAGCAGAGAGAATTTTCAGCTTAATCATTTGATTTACGCATTTTGTGGGGCATAAGCTATATTAACAAAATGCTGAACTTACGTGCCTTTTAATATGGCGCTTTGTGGACCTGATAAAATTGCTTGGTATTATTGCAATGATGAAGAAGAAAGGTATCACATGATCAAGTCAAGTCGCCCCAACAGTCTTTAACGTCAGATGGTAGATTCTTACAGTTCTTGTATTCCGTTTGGTTGGTGAATAGGGAGTTAGATTAAACATGACTACAAAAGCCATTTGGATGAATGGAATTTTGGCGAATAGCTCGAAAAACCTAATGTGGAAGTTTAGAATGTGGACGAAACGATCAAATTGGACAATAAATTAAGCTGCCTAACTACTTAGTTTGCGCCAGTAAGTAATCAAAGAGAAGCAGCTTGTAACTAGTCATCTAGTATTTGATTGTTCAATTAATTTGGGGAATCATATATGCTTCAAGACATCTTCAGTCAGTGTGATGCATAAATGTTGGATTATGCTCCTAAAAATGGGCGTCTGTTGCTTCTTTACTTAAACTTGTAGTGTATCCAATGGTGGAACATCATTACGGCAATTTAGCACTTTGCTAGTTGTCTCGTTTTGCTCCACATAAATGCCCAGTTGAAAGATTGATTCCATAAGCGAGTTTGGAAGTAATCAACTCGGTGGTTAGAAGATCACTTGCGGGCGGGCATATCTGGTGTTAAGGACAGATTCCATGACGAACTCGTATTGTTTCGCAGCTGACAATTTGAAAGATTGATAACTTCCATTGGCTTAGAGAAGAAGGGATAATACCGTGACAGAGCTTTTTACTCAAAGGAAACCCTCAAAAGCCTAAAAATCCTGAACATATCTCAAATCGAATACAATTTAATTGAATTTATGGTAAACAAGAAGATATTTTGGGGGAACTATCTAGCAAAATATGAGGAGTAACCAAAGAGTCCAATAGGAAATAGCAGAGCAGAAGTTAATTGCAGTGAGGCCGTAGATATATTTTCGTCAACCCTCAAACAGGTTTGTCTTACTCTGTTCTCCCCATTCATAAGACCATTTCAGTCAAGAACTTTGAGGTTGTACCAAGTTCTCTTTCAATTATGCCTTAACCTAATATGCTCTTCAACCCTTATAATCTCATGAACTTAAATCGAAGACCAAATATCAACGAACCGATACTGTGGGCTAAATTTTTTTATTGCCCGCACCACA
Organism: Syzygium jambos; assembly: GCA_031216235.1. NCBI lineage: Eukaryota > Viridiplantae > Streptophyta > Magnoliopsida > Myrtales > Myrtaceae > Syzygium > Syzygium jambos. Next base: position 17,182,740 of record CM062229.1, read on the forward strand.
AAGCCATATCCTCAGAAACTCAAAAGTTTCTTTTGCATTTGCCAAAGTTTGTTGCGGAGCAGATTTCCTGAAAGAAGCTAATCACGTAGATTGTTGAAGCGTTTAATTGAATAATAAAGAAAATACGAAGAGTGGATTAGAATGCAAATAATCTTTTTCGATGTGACCAAAATTTAAGATAGGACATGCTTAACTGACATGCTCCCCTTTCTTTTTACTTAAAATGCAGGTCATATTCTGGTTAGCAGTGCCAAAGTTGATCAGAGAGGAGCAGGTCAAGACAATACCGGTTCTTTTACTGATTTTCTTGTTCCAATTCCTTCCCAAGGTCTACCACAGCATTTGCTTGATGAGAAGAATGCGAAAGGTCACCGGATATGTATTTGGCACAATCTGGTGGGGCTTCGGCATAAATATTATCGCCTATTTCATTGCATCTCATGTAAGTATCGATGACATCCCTATCCTACAAACCCAATTAACGTTTGAACTATAATGTGTGATCTCTTTGCCAAAACTGAGTTGTTTCTTTTTTTTTCCCTTTAATTATAAAACAACTGACATCTTCGGTGTAAGTTCATTTTGCAGGTTGCTGGAGGATGCTGGTATGTCCTAGCAACACAGCGAGTGGTGATGTGCCTCCAGAAGCAATGTGACATGAGCGCGAAATGCAATTTCTCTGTTTCTTGTTCCAAAGTTATTAGTTATCAGTTTCCGTCACCAGCCAAATCATTGGGGAATCTACCAGGAGGGAACTGGTCTTCACCGTGCTTTGACGATGATGGTCCATTCAACTATGGCATATATGGCTATGCACTTCCGGTTATTTCCAGCAAATCCCTCTCTGTTAGGGTCCTTCATCCCATATTTTGGGGTTTACTGAACCTGAGGTACTCCTTCAATCCGGACTTTCTGACTAAATGGAAATGAAAGAGAGCTGATTTAACCACCCGTCTGGGTGGCGCTGCTGGAGCGCGCACTCTTCCTCTCGCAAAAGGTTGAGTGTTCGAATCCCGGGCGCCGCAGGGTGACTTAACCGGTGGCACGTGTGTGGTGGCTAGCACGTGTCGCCCCCAGGGTTTACTCCCCGGCTGTCGGCCGTGCAGGGGTTCCCTGGGTTATCAAAAAACAAAAAAAAAAAGAGAGCTGATTTAAATAAACTACTTTTTTTCTAGAAAAAGTTTGGAGAGAAATAAAAACCTCGAAGATTGTTATGTTCCGACTCTTTTCATGGACTATCAAAAAGATTCTCTCTTGTTTTTTTCTGGCAATGTTGACTCGGCATTCAGCCTCCAAGAATAGTCCTGTAGTTACCAATGTTGCTCTCTCTCAGAATGTTATGGCGACTAGTCAACAGAGAACTCATCTCTAGATCTGCTATTTCCAGCACCTTTGGCAATGAGCTTGAACCTACAAGCAACTGGCTTGAGGTGATATTCAGCATCTGCATTGAGTTGAGCGGCTTACTGCTCTTTACTCTGCTTGTAGGAAATATCCAGGTATTGTAAACATGCTGAATTGCATTACATGTACTCTTCCATCATGTCACATTTTATGATGGAGAACGATATTTTCCATTTGTTTCTTTAGATATTTCTGCATGCAGTCATGGTCAAGAAGAAAAAGATTCTGCTGAGGTTTCGGGACATTGAGTGGTGGATGAGGCGAAGGCAGTTGCCGTCTCATTTGAGGCAGAGAGTTTTCCATTACGAAAGCCAAAGGTTGGCAATCACCGGAGGAGAAGATGAGATGGAGCTAATCAAAGACCTGCCGGATGGTCTCCGCCGGGGACATCAAGCGGCATCTGTGCCTAGACCTCATCAAGAAGGTAAAATCCAACAGCCCTTCAATGATTGTTACGTGAGTGAGCTAAAAGCGACCTATAGGCATAAAATGATGCCGTGACCTTGAGCCTTTGGTGATTGGCCAACAAATTGATACTGAGGGATCATCACAACCAATATTATCCATAGATCTCTCTTAGGTAACCGCAACATCCTTGTTTGCAGATTAACCTAATCAATATGGAAAAGTAATATGCTGTTTCACTGTTACCCTTCCATAAACATGCTGATGGTTTTTCCAAAGGGTAAAGGAAATGGAGCAACATGAACTTGAAGAACTGTTTTCATCAGTCTCAGATGCAGAATGATTTGACTTATACATGAAAGCTGTGTGTTCAAATTCCATTTGCAGATACCTCTCTTCCATGACTTGGATGATCTCATTCTCGACCATATTTGTGATCGTGTCAAGCCCCTTCTCTTCTCCAAGGGCGAAAAAGTGAGATGCTATGAACCTTGTGACAATAAGCGGAATTGGTTTTCGCGAGTTTATTCACTGAAGTTTCCCATTGTCAAAAAAAATAAAACAGATCATTAGAGAGGGGGACCCTGTGCATAGAATAATGTTCGTCTATGGGCTCGTAGGACGTAGCCAGAGCCTTAGTAAAGGCAGTGTCGCCACAAATGTGCTCGAGCCCGGTTGCTTCTTAGGTGACGAGCTTCTCTCTTGGTGCCTCCGCCGCCCCTTCATGGACAGACTTCCCACCTCAACAGCAACGTTCTCATGCATGGAACACATCGAAGGGTTTGGTCTGGATGCGAAAGACCTCAAGTATGTGACCGAACATTTTCGGTACAAGTTCATGGAGGGTGGGCTAAAGAGGACGGTCAGATATTTCTCGTCAAATTGGCGGACATGGGCAGCCGTGAACATACAGTTCGCATGGCGCCGGTACAGAATGAGGACTAGGGGCCAGGTGAGGGTTGTGATTGAAAATGGAGATGCTGAGCACAGGCTGAGGCAGTACGCTGCTATGTTCATGTCCCTCAGGCCTCATGACCACCTTGAATAACAGCAAGTCTTTCTGTTTAATGTAAGCCTGACCCAATAAATGAGTACATTTGGGGGGGCATGTGATTTCCCTGACGCCTAACTTTACATCATGCAATAAGATTTCCATTTCCATTTAGCTCTTCTTGCACAATCTCTGACCTATATCTAGGTAACAAAACATCTTTTCTAGGGAGGCATTTTGAGTTCATTTAGCCAGCGGTAGTTCTAATTTTTGGGAAAATCTGAATTATGATTTTCTTTCCAATTGAAACAGAAGAGGAAACAATAGAAGGAGAAAATATATAATAGACTCTTATGAACAGAGTCAATCGCAATATGGGCTTTTATTTTAAAGCAAAAACTGCTAATTTTTAAAGCTAAATTCTGCTGCGGGTGAAAAAGTAAAGAATAACGTAATGATCTCTATCAATTTTACTTGGGTGTTCATTTCCCTTTTCGTTGCGTGAGCTTACATCCCAGAGCCCACTCGTTATATGAGCGGGAAAGATAGAGAGAGAATCCCCAATTCACGTGTGTTTCAACCTTTGTCTGGATATGGGTATCAAATGAGTTCACAACTTACTTAGATTTAAATCACGTATATGACTCTCTCACCGTCCTTCGATCTTGTGCAAGGCACTCGTTCACTCCGTGCTTTCATCTTAGTTTTGGTATGAGTTTCCCTAAATTGAGTTAAATATAGAAGTGTTTTAGCATTATGTATCAAGTCGGGTAGGATATGGATTGTGTATAAGATCGGATCAAACATAAGTCACTAGATTTGTATTGCATGGAAATAGGTCAATTCAGACCGGACCATTTTCGACCTAATCCGACCCGACTCACCAATTTAACAAGTCTAATTTGAACTAAAACGAAATGGGCTGACGGGTTGGAACGAATTGGACCATGGGCTTGATGGGCTTGACCGGTGGTCAGATGTGCTAGTGCGAATTTGGACCAGGCCCAACAAACCGGACTAGGCCTATGCAATTGTGACCGAATTGGAGCTTTTATTTATTTATTTATTATCTTTTTTTATACATTTTTTACTTTTTTTACAAAAATGCATGTCAATTTTGCCAACAAAAATTCAGGTGTCAATAGGTCAAATAATATGCGAAAAGTAATTATCTAGGTTTGAGGGTTCGGTTATACATGAAAAGAGAGTTAGCGGCTTCGACATCGCCCTTTTGGTACCATATTCCTTGGTCAAATTGTTGCATGCAGTGACACATGTATAGTTTTATTTTGAGTTTTGAATTCTTAAAACTTCATTGACCACCCTCAGGTGAAACCACCGCATCATGGTAGAGATTAGAGGTGGCAAGTGGGCTTAGGTTGGGTTGGTTTTGAGCGGGTCATAAATGGGTTTGACCCAAATCTCTACCTATTTAATTCACATGGACCCATTTATTTGCTAAATAATTTAGATAACCCACACTCAACCCAACACCTGTCCAACTCAAGCCCACTAACATTTTCCTAAAAACAATTACTTGCATCACTCATAAAATTAAATGAACGAAAAATATTCTCATTGTTCACGAAAATATTTAGACATGTATTATTGTCGGTAACGAAAATATTTTTCATCGGCCAACTATTTCAAACGATATAAGTTATCGTTTTTTAGAAAGTATTTTTAAATAATTTATTTCCCGTGAAACAGACATAAGCTAAAGTGCCTTCATTGGAATTTACTATTACTTCTTTCTTCAGGATTTTGTAGGTTGGTCTAGTACTTACCATAATCATCCAATATACTTTTGTATCTTGTGTCAACTTCAAGACTTGCCTTTGAAGAATCTTTCTGCTCATTCTCACTCAAATTGCATCACCATCTCCCTAGGTAACAACATACACCTAGAACACTTTTCAACATCAAAATTTACCCAAAAATAGCAATACCATCTATGTCTACCGTAAGATGAATACTGATATTTTGCTATACAGTTCGCAAGATAATAATATAAACAGGACAATATATGAATCTGTTGGAGACGGATGCGGAAAAACAAAAGACAGAACACGGGGATTTACGTGGTTCGATCACGAAGTGATCTACGTCCACGGGCGAGGCAAGACAGATTCCACTATAATCAAAAGAGAGTACAAATTTCAGAAGTCGAAATAACGACAAAACCTCACGGCTCACCAAAACTCTCTGAAAGCAAAACTCTCTGTACGACAATGAGAAAACCTAGCCACAGTACAAATAGGGCTCCCGAAATTTTTCTCGGGGGCGTAGCCCCCGAACCCCCCGCGCATTGGTTCGCTTCCTCCAGCTTGGGTGGTCCGCTATGGAGATTTGTTCGCTTGCTGCAGGTTAGGCCTATCGG